>JBAKGM010078689.1:0-13233 GCA_037177215.1 Asparagus racemosus | reverse complement strand
TAAGGGGTACCAAACCTCTACCTTCTTGGCCATGTCGGTCAAGGTTCTTCAGATGTAGTTCTCCTTTGGGAATGGGGATGACACCATTAGGAGATGCTACAAGTAGGAAATATCTGAAGTAGCTGAAATAGTGTATCAACATGATCTTTGAAAGAATATTACTTAGCTGGCCTTGGCTGATCGATGGCTTGCCTTGTTTTACTGGCGAGGCTCGAATACTGGTATCGGCGGCATGAATATCTTTTCTTCTTGATCGAGGGGCATTACCTTAACCACGTTGCGCTGGCTGCTCTTGTCTTCCTATTTCTACAAATCTAATTTGAGCAACACTTTCTTTCGCGTGTTCTCCCTAAGATACCAATTGTTTCTAAGAACAGGAAGACAATTCTCCCGCGTCTTCCTGTCTCTTCAGCTTTAATTTATTGTTCTTCCAAAGTAGCTGAAACAGTGTATCAACATGATCCTCTTTGAAAGAATATTGCTTAGCTGGCCTTGGCTGACTCTATGGCTTGCCTTGTTTTGCTGGCGAGGCTCGAATACTGGTATCGGCGGCATGAATATCTTTTCTTCTTGATCGAGGGGCATTATCTTGACCACGTTGCACTGGCTGCTCTTGTCTTCCTGTTTCTTCAGCTCTAATTTGAGCAATAATTTCTTTCGCATGTTCTCCCTAAGAAACCAATTATTTCCAAGAGTGGCACTCCGCGACTCCCACTTGAGCCAAAAGGTGGGTTTGTAAGTTATGCTGATAGGTTTCCACCAATGTGGCTTGTGTCATCCCCGATTGACATCGTAAGGCCATACTTCAGAATCTTTCCACAAAAGTTTTGATTGACTCTCCTATCTTTTGTTTAGTAGTGAGGAGAGTAGGAACAAAGACCTCGGTGTTGTCCTCAAAAAATCTTGCTAAAAACAGCCTTTCTAAATCTGCCCACTTCCGAATGGATCTGGCAGGAAGTTTCATGAACCATTCAAAGGCAACTCCCTTGAAAGTGCCAATGAATAGGCGGGTCAGTATAGCATCGTTTGATATTACATCTCCAGTCTGTGACTTGAAGTAATAAACGTGCTGATTTGGCGATCCTGTGCCATCAAAGGCTTGCAAAGTCGGGGCTTTAAACTTTAGAGGGTAAGGAGCCGCGTCCCATTTCGCGGGATAAGGCCTAACAACCCCCTTGTCTTGTAGCTCACTTCTGTTATCAATAGCATTAAGACGAGCTTCAAATTCATCCATTTTGGCCGACTGAAAATTTTGTTCATTCCCAGCCCTCTTTTCTTCTTCAGATGAAGACTCTATGCGATGAGCTTCTTGATCTGAGATCTCATTTATTTTTTCTTTCCACTTTGAAGACTGACCTCTCCTTCATGATAGTTCTAGCTACGGTATTGGGCCAGACATCTAAAATTGAGCTCTATCTGTAACAATTTGGGCCATCATATCTCGAAGTTGATCAATGGACTCTTGTTGTGATCGCATGGCCTCCTGCTGCGACCGCATATTTTCTTGCATCATAGCCTGATACTCTTCAAGCCTCTTCTTGAGATCTTCAATATTCTCCGTCATATAGACAGCGCTCTCATGCTCCACGAAAGAACTGGAAGATTGGGAATATGCAATGGCTGAGTGTTCGTCATCAGGCCCTATCCCTTTAGCTAGCTTCTAATAATCAACAAGAGGTGTAACTCCCTTTCGTGTTCGGGTGTGTTGGTAAATCCCTTCAAATTTATCCGAGATTTCTCTAACACTTAAGGAACGATTGGTATCTATTTCATCCGAACTGGAAGCTGATGACTTTTCTTTGCTAACCACATTAATGGTAACTTTGAGGTATTCAATCTCTGAGGTTTTCCTCTTGTGGAATCATTTTCGCTTCTTGAATGGTGCTGTATTAGTCAATCGATCGAAAACCGACTGTCTAGGTAGAGGTGCACAACATTGACATTTTGAGAGGACCATAGCAATCAATCATTCGCATTGACACGAATGAGTGACTTGTTGCGTTGATCTTCCTCTTCACAATAGTTCACTCAAATCAAAAACTTGAGGAATGTTTCTGAACACGACGACTCAAATCAAAAACATTGACATTTCAAGAGGACCATAGCAATCAATCGGAGGTTTGACAAGGAACCGTCCTCTCATCATTTGATTGGGTTGGCTCTGGATTAACGTGAATCTTAAATCCACATTCATGTTTCTGAACATGACGACTCTCGTCGCGTCTTGTGGTGTAAACGCGAGGGTAGTATTCTGTTTGATTAACTCAGACTTGAGGTCTGCATTTTTTTAGTGAAACATACCCTTGAGGGCCGCGTTTTGTTGTAGGAACGCAGCCTTGAGAGCTGCGTTCTATTTGTGAAACGTAGTCTTGAGGGCTGTGTTTTGTTGAAGGAATGCAGCCTTGAGAGCTGCGTTCTATTTGTGAAATATAGTCTTGAAGGCTACGTTTTGTTGAAGGAACGCAGCCTTGAGAGCTGCGTTCAGTTTGTGAAACATAGTCTTGAGGGCTGCGTTTTGTTGAAGGAACGAAGCCTTTAAAGCTGCTTTCTATGTGTGAAATGCAGTCTTGAGGGCTACGTTTTGTTAAAGGAATGTAGTCTTGAGAGCTGCATTCTATTTGTGAAACGCAGCCTTGAGGGCTGCGTTTTGTTGAAGGAACGTAGCCCTGAGGTCCGCGTTTTAGGTGTGTAACGCAGTTCTGAGACTCGCGTTTTGTGTGAACAATGCACCACTGAGGGCCATGTTCAACGCGAGGCTGGCGTTCTATTGTAGAAACACGAAGCTGGTGGTTACATCAACCTGAGGATCGGCTTTCTCAGAGTTGTGCTCGAAACAGTGATCTTCTCTTCCACCGAGCAGCATTCTTCTTAGCCCGTCTAAGGCTTTTGCTGCATTAACATCTGCTTCGACCAAGTTCAATGCCACAATAGGCCTTTTATGACTTGATACCAGTTGTGTAGGCACGAGTGTGGATTCTTCCACTTAACGGGTTCTGTAGAAACTAGTCCTTTGCCCCTAGAGGAAATACTGTCTGAACTGTCTGATTCAATGGCAGAATCCCCCCTCAGAGATATAGGAAGATCTGGTGTCTTGATCTCCCAAGAAACTTTGCAGATCTTACGCATAGCCTTGGGGCTAAGGGATTCGGAAGAGAGCAATTCTTCATATTTAGTTGGTCAAACTCTACAACAAGAGTTTCAACCACAGTTCCAGCGAGGTTGACGTCAGATTGCACCACCACTTCTTCATCGATGATGCTTTTCCCCAACGGAGTCACCATCTTTTATTCGTGAGGAAATTCGAGAAAAATGTAAAATCAGTGTTATTCTCTCTAACTGACTTAGAAAAAGAATAAATACAATCTCTCAAAGTAATCCCTCTTTAATTGACTTAGAGGAAAGAAAGAAATCACAAACTTCCTCGATTGGTTGCCTGAATTACAAAGGAAGGAAAGATCGACGGAGATCCTTCACTTTGTTTAATCTGAGTTCTTCACAGTAGTGATGGGAACTTGAATCTCGTATTCTGTTGACTATCTGACCGTCTTGGCTCGTGGAACGACGTTGAAGAGAACGCGCAAAGCAAGTTTAGAACTCTAACGAGTATTGTGAACTCAAGGATGAGTTTGATCTCTCTGAAGAAGAATTCTTCACTCTCTCTTTGCCCTCTCTTTGCTCCGTGGAAATCCTCTTCGTGCCTTTTTTCTTCAGCTGTTATCCCAGCTATTTATAAGAGATTAAGGGGTGTAACTGACCCCTTAAATCTCTCATCAGATCGTGTAAAGTAGTTTTGGAACCATTTACAACATGTTTAAACAGGTCAAATGCGAGGTCCACATTCATATGAGGTCTGCATTCTAATAATGACCTCTACGTTTTGACTTAAGAATGCAGAGGTGAGCTCCGCACTTGAATTTGGAAACGCGATGGTGAATCATGCGTTTGAGCTTGAAAACGCGGTGGTGAGCCACATGTTTTGAGCATGGAAACGGGGTGGTGAGCCACGCGTTTTTAGTCTTGCGCAGTAGTGATCTTCGTGCAGTGGCGAGCTCCGTGTTTTTTAATCAAAGAGATCATCAATTTGTAATCTCCTTTCAAAGATCATCATCTCATAATCTTTGCCATGTTTTCTTGAAGTATGGGGGTCATTGATTGTGACTCTTGTTAGTACTTGTGAATACCGTTGAAATTGAGATTTCTCTTAGTTAGCGCGAAGGCGATTGGATTGTATCCTTCGTTAATTGCTGTGGAAAATCCTTGAATTGTAGTCTCCTGAAAGTGTAAGTTGATCATCATCTCTTCGAGGAAAGTACTTGTCCTCCTTGCCCTGATGAAAAATACCAAGATCAAACTTTCACAGCCTCCACAATAGTAGATGACGTGCATTCATGTCAACTCTATCACACAAAATCACATCCTCATACTTGCAGATAGAGAAAGAAATTCATCTACTCACATCACAATCATTTTCCTTGATGCTGATAAAGGATTTAGAGCTCTCAAAAACTAAAGCAATTGGAAATTCTTTCAAAGACTTCACACTCTCTAGATTTCCTCTTCTTTCTTCTCTATCCTTGGGTCCTCCGATTCAACATTTTCATAACTGCCCACAACTACCAAGTATCTAACAGAATCATTGTCCGTAGTGTCTAACAAGTCAACTTCAATGATGAGATTAGTGACAAGCTAAACCAAATTGGAATAACCACTTCTCAGCATTGATTCTTCAAACTGACTCTCCATAGACATCTCACCAAAATCTTTCTCATGCCATGTATCGCAATCATAATCAAATTTAGACTTTTTACGATCCTTCCATCATTAGATGTCATCGATATCCCGATCGTACTGAAAATCACCCTTATAGTATCCATTCTGACCATAATCATAACCATAACCATACCCACCATGACAATCTCCACGCTAAAATCTTCCATGGCAATATCTATATTGAAATCTGCCAAGGTAATCTCCACGCGGTGGTTGCCTCTGATCAAAACGATAATGTTGATAGTCACAAAAATCACCAAAATCACCAAATTCATCATTGAAATCAATATCACGATCAAATCAGCCTAGTCTACGATCCATATATTGATAAACATTGTCAACATCTCGATCGTTCTGTCGCTTATTATAGATACCGACCCGATCTCCGCTGAACCCACGTCGCCGTTGGTCATCATTGTCTAATCGGGATTTTCTAGCTAAAACCCTTGCATCTTGTATTCCTCGATCACAATCCATTGTCATTGCTTCATAGCTCACTTTTCCCCATGAGTCTCCTATCGTCGTTCCTCCAATGCCTTTCTTTTTCAAAGCCATCGATTTATTGACAACTTTAATTGCTCGACCGCCTTCGATAAATCCTTCATCTCCCGCAATTAAGATGATTGATATTCCCTCATCACCACTGATCGCATCTCTCAAATAAAAAATAATGATCCAACAACTAGACCAAAATCTAACTGAAAGATCTTTAAAGCATTGTCGTCACACTGATTTCCCAGCCAAAGGTTCTCTCAATCCAATGAACTCTCAATGAAAGCACCAAAATTGATGAGAGCCCCAATTAACTTCAAACCACTGACAAATCAAACAGTATCAAGCCTCTATGTAATCACTAATGAATCAAACAAAATACATAGCTCAAGAACACTAAGACCGAATCTGAAATTTGAAGAAAAGAAACCCTAATTTTATTGATAAATCATCTAAGTTTTCAATCACCAAAAAATACAAGAAAACTCTAATACCTAGCCAACCTTAAATAGCCTCTGTTTTGGCTTCCTAAATAAATCATATTTGTAAACAAATTCCTACTCCTAAATAATTCCTTACTCCTAAACAAATCCTTACTCCAAAATAATTTTTACTTGTAATTAAATCAAATCCTATTCAGACTCCAATTCCTTCTATGTGTAGCTTCTTCTAGTTATGCATCACTCAAGCACGATCACTCCTACACACTGATTGCTTTGGAATCATATCATTCTTGTTTTGATATGATGAGAACACCAAAAATTGATGATAGCCCTAGTTAACTTCTCATTACTAACAAATCATGCAGTATCAAGCCTCTACGTAATCACTAACAAATCAAGCAAAATATGTAGTCCAAGAATGCCAAAAACGAATCTAGTATTCTGAAGAAAAGAAACCTTAATTTTATTGATAAATCACCCAAGTTTTCTATCACCAAAAAACATAATAAAACCCTAATACCAAGTCGAACTTAAATAGCCTCTGTTTTGGCTTTCTAAATGAGTCTTTTTGTGAATAAATTCCTACTCCTAAATAATTCCCTACTTCTAAATGAGTCCCTACTCCTAAATAAATCCTACTTTCAATCAAATCAAATCCTATTCAGACTTCAATTCCTGCTGCATGTAGCTTCTTATAGTTATGCACCACTAGAGCACGATCACTCCTACGCACCGATGACTCTGGAATCATATCAGTATCAAAATATCTGAAAATATAAGTAAACTAAGTATGCATACATATATTAAATATCAGTATCAAAATATCAGTATCAAAATATCTGAAAATATAAGTAAACTAAGTATGCATACATATATTAAATATAAATCTCTCTGGTTAGAGATTACCTTCATGGATGTTTCGTGGAGATTTCCGCGCATGTTAATATTCAAATAATGGTCGAGAAACAATCACACCAAGACGGCAAAAAGCTCCTACGTATTACCCTGTTACTAACTCCGAAAATACAGAATTTAGAGAGAAGAAAGAGGAGATAGCAGACAATAGTGGATCCAGGATTTCTAAAAAGTAGTGTCACCACATAATTGATTATTAATTAACTTACTGTACAATTGTTCCCAATGAGTTTTCATACCTTGAGAAAACTACATAATTTTATCATTAGTAACACTATTAAATAATCATCAATAATAGTAACAAATACATAATCTCACTTTTGTAAGTCAATCATAAGATGTATAGCTGAATGCTTTTCAATTTGCAATATCAGAATTCTAACAACTCAAATATGGTTGATAAGTCATTGTGTGGTTGATGATCACATATGGTGTTAGAAGCTTATCAGATGATGGTATTTTTACATTTGTAGCATGATATATGCCCTCACATATTTACAAAATCTCAATTGAACTCAAAAGCACATCAAGAACCACCTTAGTGAAAGTGGTGTCACGTGACACCACCTCCACCTAGGGGGATCCGCCCCTGATGGCCTGTATTCTTTTTCTATCTCTTTTCTTTTTTATAATATGTTCTTATTTAAAGAGAGAAAATATCTAATTCTAATCCATTCAGAATTAGTTAAAATCTTATCTCTAAAATAATATAAGTCCTACTTATTTGGGTGTATCCTTATCCATCCATGACAGACATACTCTCTGATAATCACATTTTATTACAAAATTATACTTTCATCACCTATCTTATGAATAAAAGCCCAAAAGACTCAAACTCACTGATTTTCTACCATTTATTGAAGCTGAAATTTGAAGACAAAAGAAGACCCAAGAAAGCTCAAGGATCCATGTAAAAATCGGGTCAATAAATTAATAAAAATGAAAATCTGCTACAAACCAACCAAGGGGCCAACCGATTGGTTTACAATAGAAAATAGATTTAGGGCTGGATTTTAATTCTTGGTCTCCAAGTTTCATTCAAGGGTTCTCCTTCATTACTGTAAGTTATAAATAGGGGCAAAGGGTGAGGGATTTGAGTGTGAAATATTTTATAAAAACTCTAATTGGAGAGGAGGGTTACTCTTAATTGAGAAGACCTTCTAAATTTATAACTTTTTGTTGCAATTAATAAAAAATATTTTCACCCCTTCATATTTTCTTTTCTTCTCTTTGTCCAAGGATGAAAAGAGGATGAAAATGAAGAGAAGATGAAGATGAGGGTTTGCTTTTATTCCTTTCTTTTTTTTCTTGTAATAATTTCTTTTCATGCTTGTTTAATGCTTTATAGTGTAGATTTGCATTCATGTCTTTACTTTCATGTCTTTACTTTCTTGCATTTATTTTATAATTTAGATTTTATTTTCTTTAATTCACCTTGAGGCTAGAACCCTTTAGGGATTGCCCTTTCCTAAATGAGGAGCTAATATTTATGGGAATTCTAGAAATTGTTTGAAACTAGCTTTATATCCTACTTATTCTCGTAAGATTAAGATTAGCTAAGTGGATCTATTCCAGATTTTTTATACCTTTAATTAATCATTCATATTTTACATTCTTGATCTTCTTCTTTGTTCTTGCTTTTTATTTTGTTTATTTTCCTTTCTTTGATTCACCTTGAGGCTAGAACCCTCTAAGGAATTACCATTTCCTAAATGTGGAGCTAATATTTGTGGGAATTCTAGAAATTATTTGAAACTAGCTTTATACCCTACTTATTCACATAAAATTGAGATTAGCTAAGTGGATCTATTCTAGATTGCTCATATATTTAATTAATCCTCCATATTTACTTTCTTAGTTTTTCTCTTTATTCTTTATTTTTATTTGTTTGTTTTATTTTCCTTCATCTTATTCATCATTTTTTTCTCCTCTCTCAATCTTGTTTTGTTTTTATATGCACATATTCACAACCACTCTTTATCTTTCCACTCTCAATCTCAGTTTGTTTTTATTTGCACTTATTCACAAACACTCTCTTAATCCCTCCACACTAACTTCTATCACATTTCTTTTATCACACTCCTAATTATCGCACACACAACATAAGAACCGATATTGATTAACTCTTACAATACCTTCTTCGTGGGATCGATAACGTTTTATACTATAACTTGATAGTTGTATACTTACAACTTTAGGTACACACTCATTATTTACCCATCAAGTTTTTGGCACCGTTGCCGGGGACGGTGTTTATAAGTAAGATTTTTCTATTTTGGTCCTTTAGTTTGTGTGTTTTCTTGTGAAGGAACCATATTAAAGCTTGAAGATCACGGATTGAAGATTGAAGATGGAAGATTTGCCTTAAAAAGACTTGGATGCTTTTGCGTGGGTAACTCCTATTTCTAGTATTTTCAATTCCACCCATTTTAGCTAGTTTCTCACAATTAGAGACAATTAGGATCTAAAAAGAAAAAATTTTACTTTTGTCAACCATAATAAAATTCACCCTCCTATTGGACATTTACTAACAAGATAATAAATTCAAATTTTTCTTTTCTTACACCCATTTGATTGTTAACCTTAATTAGAAAAAGAAAAAGATTTTATCTTTGCATCCTTTTGTAGTTGCTTTTAATTCTTAGGGTTACATTGCATATAATAGTAGGAATTTACCAAAGTGATTTGAGCATCTTGATTTGGCACTCACTTGAAAATATTCTTAAGGCTAAAAACCCATTAATCAAAATAAGGTGAGGGATTTCATTATCCTTTCCTTAGCCCACAAATCAGTAATTCTTCACTACACAAACCCAACCCTTTAAAACTCATTAGACATTGGCCCCTAAGGATTCGAGCTCATTAAGGAACAAGAAATCCTTAAGTGAACCGTTTCAAGTTTACTTGGATTAGTTGATGTCTAAGGCAAGGTTTAGAGGTTGCGTAAAGCACTCCACAAGGAACGAGGTAATTAATTGATCTTTGATCTCCCTCTAGTACTATCCTTACCTAGCTAACTAATCGAGTACACTTCGATCTTTTCACTAAAGGAATTTTTGGTTAGGAGCTAGTCCAGTTGAGTCTAGGCGTAACCCTAGAATTTAAAGTGATTAGTACAAGTGATTGCATTGATTTTTTTGTTAGGTTTTCCTTTATCTTTTTCCTTTTTCTCATCATCTTTTTAATCTTTTAGATTTTTTCCTCTTAAAAAACTAACTTGAGTTTTTCTAAGAATGTTTTTAAAAAATTATAGAAAGAATTTATTTTGGTGTATGTAAACTTGGATTAGGGATAATACCAATCGTTTAATCCGTATTGATTTATCTTTTGAGACCAACGAAATAGCCAACCCTAATTCACTCATTCTTCAATATGTGTGTTATCCAACTAGGAATTCAATCTCATCTTGCATTAAGCTCCCCGATGTCAATGGAACCAGTTTTGAGCTTAGACCACATTTCATAAACATGCTTCTAAAATTCTTAGGAATCGAAACCGAAGATGCTTACATTTTTATCTTCGAGCTTGAGGAAGTTTGTCTCATGATTAAGATGAGGGACTTATCTGAAGATGTGATTAAGCTTAGATTCATTCCATTCGCTCTTAAGGACAAAGCCAAAAAAAGGCCATACAGCTTACCTACAAATTCTATCTCAACTTGGGATGAATTTATTACCATTTTTCTTAAGAAATATTTCCCTATCCACAAAACAGTTAAGTTTAGTAACAGCATTCAAAACTTTAAGATTATCCCAAGAGAGCCATTCTGAAAATATTTTGATAAATTTAAAGATCTTCTTATCTAATGTCCTCACCAAGGTCTTGAAAAATGGCGATTATGCCAAATCATCTATGAAGGATTGGATTATTCTTCAAAAACTTCCTTAAAATCAATGTGTCAAGGGGATTTCATGAAGAAAAATGCCGATGAAGCCTGAGATTTTTTAGAGAGTTTATCCGAGAAAACCATGCAGTAGGAACACTGTGATGATAGAGTTTCATTAGGTTCCTAACCCAAATCTAGTGGTTTTTTCTTAGAGACGAACATAGCCTCTGAAGTAAAGATGGCTACAATCATGCGTAAGTTAGAAGCCTTAGAAATCAAAGAACGAGCTCCAGCTCAAATCAATCAAGTGTTTATCTCAGGTTGTCACAACTGTCTTTCTCCATCCCATATTTTACAGGAATTTCCTCTCTTAGGAAACAGTCAACCATTAGGTCAGGTAAACACTACATTCCAGTGTCTTGTGAATGATCCATTTTCTCCAACTTACAATCCAGGTTGGAGAAATCATCTGAATTTTGCATGGAATCAAGGAAACTACTCCAAAAATCAAAATTTCACTCCCTCTTCAACTCAACAACTTCCTAGGGGAAACACAGTTCCTTTTAGTTCTCAAACCAATTTTCAACAACCAAATCTGACATATCTAAATCAGTCTCCTCATCATCAATCTGTAAATCATTCTTATCTAAACTCTGATCATGATAAACGTCTCAATATTTTGGAAAAGGGTTTGGAAACCATGATTAAAGCTTCTACACATACTATCAACTTGTTGACTCAAACATCCAACACTTTGAATTCCTTTATGCAATCAACCGGACAAATTCTCAATTCTAACACTCAAGCCATAGCTAGATTAGAAACTCAAATTGGATAAATAGCTAGTGCTATGAGTGAGAGAGAGAAAGGAACATTTCTGAGTCAACCTGTGACCAACCCTAAAGACACGTGATCAAGTTCAACTTACCAAGCTCAAGTGAATGCAATCCATTCACTACGGTCAGGAAAACAAGTTGATAATCAAGTTAGAATGCCTTCAAATGAAAATTCTGAACTAGAACAAATTCTCTCTCCTTCTGATTACGCTATTTAGCAATCACCCGCTTCCAATGACCAAGAGCCTAAACCCGAACCTGAGCCTAATTTTGATATATTTAAACTAGTTGCTCCCTTTCCAGATAGACTCAGACCTAGGAAATACTCCACTCAGGAGGAGAAGATGCTAGAAACTTTCAAGAAGGTTAAGGTAAATATTCTTCTCTTAGATGTAATTAAACAAATCCCTTCTTATGCAAAAAAATTCTTGAAAGAGTTGTGCACTAAGAAGAGAAAAATAAATATTCCAAAGAAAGTCTTTCTTGCTGCCAATATCAGTGACATGCTCTCAAAACCCATCCCTTTGAAATCTAAGGATTCAGGTTGTCCTACTATTTCATGCGTCATAGGAAATACCGTCATTGATAAGGCACTCCTGGACTTAGGGGCCAGTGTCAATTTGCTTCCTTTTTTGGTCTATCAACAATTAGGTGTAGGAGAACACAAACCAACTAGATGCACCTTACAGTTAGTTGATAGATCTGTTAAAGTCCCAATGGGTGAGATAGCGAATGTTTTGATTAAGGTTGGGGATTTTATTTTTCCACTGGATTTCATAGTCCTAGAAATGCAACGCGTTTCCAATTCCAAAGGTCAGACACTAGTCATTTTAGAAAGACCATTCTTAGCTACTTCTAATGCTCTTATCAACTGTAGAACTGGTCACGTGAAGTTGTCCTTTGGGAATTTGACTGCTGATCTCAACATTTTTAATCCACGAAACCAACCAGCTAATCAACCTCTAGAAATAAATTAAATCCAGGAAATTTCAGTAGAAGAAGAGGAAAATAAATCAGATCTTAGTTTTGAGGAAATCTTTGGTATGGAGCTGAAGAGTTTAGAAAAATCAGACCAGGTCTTTCAGAACGATGAAACTGTGTTAAATACATGCTACTTTGATCCAACTTTTGAAGAACTCTTTGCTGATGAACTTAGCTTCTTGGAAAATAAACAACAACTAAATTTTCAACCTTCAAGCATAAATCTTGTGTTTGAGAAAATTTTTAAAGAAAAACTAGTTGTGTTAGGACAAACTTTCATTAATAAGAAATCTAAGTTCAAATTTAAGGATGAGAAATTTAAAATGTATGACACCATAAATACCTACTTTCAATTGCTGTAAATATCATTGAAACCTTTGGAATATTCAAACTTTAAGCACATCATTTATTATATCATTTTGGATTTATTTAAAATTCGGGTAGAATTTTTAGCAATAATGTAGGATTTGATGTATAATATGAGCTTTCATATTTAATCTTTTATTCTACATTTTTATTTTTTTTCTCATAATAATAATAAAAATAATTAACTCTTCTCTCATTTAAGAGTTTCTTGTTCTTTTTGAAAAAAAATAAAAATATAAAAATATAAAAATAAAAATAAAAAAATTAAAAAAAGAAAATTTTGCCGTCATCCTCCTCACATCAAAGGTAAACTGTAGATTTTTATCATTTCATCATTATTCTAGATTGACCGAACAAATATAAGTGATTCATTTCTTATCTGCTTTACTTTGTGCATTATAGAGTTTACATGAGAACAATACAAAATTTAGGTGTAGGGGTGAGAACTAGTTAATTTTCTTCTTTATCTTATTTATTTTTCACTTTATTTTTTTATTTTCATAGAAATATTATCACTTGTCAACTTGATAGAGTTAATTAATAATTGATCTATTTGATAAAATTTTAAAATTTCTAATCGTTAGTTAGTTTTATACTCAATTTC
>JBAKGM010078643.1:0-13238 GCA_037177215.1 Asparagus racemosus | reverse complement strand
GCGAGACTGTAAGTAGATATTTCAACAAGGTGTTAGAAGCAATTTGCTACATACGTCCACGCTTCTTGAGACAAGCACGGAATGAAGTTTCACAAGAGATCCTTAATAACCCTCTATATTATCCTTATTTCAAGGTATTTTCTCTATAACTTGTGATTAAAAGCATGTTTATTTGATTTAATAAAAAATACTCAGTAGTAATTTTTTCGTCTTTAGGATTGCATTGGTATGATAGATGGGACACATGTCGATGCTATGTTACCTGCCAGTCTTGTTCCACGATTCCGTGGTCGAAAAGGAGTCACACAAAATGTTTTAGCAGCATGTACTCCAAACAAGTTATTCACTTATGTGTTAGCCGGGTGGGAAGGTTCTGCAAATGACTTTAGAGTCCTTCAAGATGCATTATCTAGGCCACAACCTCATGGCTTGAGAGTATATGATGGTAATTTCATTAAATCTCCAATTCTAGATAATTACTTTAATTAATAAATGATATTCAATGAAATGATAAAAATGCTTTTACATCATGTAAATTGTAGGGAAGTATTACTTGTGTGATGCGGGATACACGACTATGCCAGGTTTCATCTCCCCGTATCGTGGCATTCATTACCATTTGAAGGAACAAATAGGAAGCACACCTAAAAATAGAAGGGAATTATTCAATCTTGGATATTCATCTTTAAGGTCTAGGATTGAATCTACAATTGATTCTTTGAAGAATCGTTTCAAGATTCTCACCGCAAAGCCCCATTACCCTTTTCCGGCACAAGTCGATATCGTATTGGCTTGCACTGTTCTTCACAACTATATTGCAATAGTTGATCCGGATGATGACATATTCAATGAGACCGTTGACATTGAAGAGAATGAATGTGATGTTGCTAATGAAGATGAGAACAATATTGTTGATTTCTCTCAACCCTAAACTCAAAGGGAGCAAACACAATCAAGAAATGTGTCGAAGGATCGTAGAAATCAAATAGCTTAGGAGTTGTGGGTTGATTATTGAGAAAAATATAAGGAGGGAACACTAATGAAATAGGCATGTGAAACTATTTCTCTTTGTTGTGATGCAATGTGTTAGAGATGTAACTAGAGGATATCATGAATTTTTCTATTTTCAAATACTTTATTTTATGATGAAGTATGTAAAACTATTTAAGGTTCATTTAGAAACATTTGTATGATGATCTTTTGCGTTGTATGGACTTTTCTCTTAGGATGCATATTTTTCACTCAACTTACATTTATTTTATGTTTTGCTATATAATTATTTTTTAGGTATGGCCGACAACTTCAATTGTGAAGAACTTGATAAGGTCAAAGGCAAAAGTACGACATCAACTTCATCTCATAAAACCCCAAGAAATTCATCAATCCCTTGTGGGTTCAACCCAAAGTTTATGCCTTATCATTCTTCACAAGTTGGCCAAGGTCCTAATTTTTAGAATAATTTCCAAATGCAAGATGCTAACTATTGGGGAATGGGCCAACAACCACCAATTTCATTTATGAACATGCTAAATGCTCCTCCAACTTTACAACGTCAAAGTTATAGCATGGGTGAAACTCCATCACCTAATCAACAATGTTAAAGCAACAAGAGAAATGCTATTGATATTGATGATGATGAAAGTACATTCCCTAACCCAAAAAGGAACAAGAAAGCACTTGCTCATAAAACTAAAAAAAACACTTGCAAGGGGAGAGTTAACCAATTATGGGAGAGTAAACATGATGATTTGCTAATTCCCTTTCTTGCAAAGTGTGCTAAAGATGGAATGAAGGCTGATAAGAAGTTCAAAAAGACCGCTTATAAGGGGCAGCCATTCATATCAATGAGCAATTAGGTTCAACATTCACAATCGAGAATATGGAAAACCGTATGAAAACTATCTGCAATAGATATTTTGACATGTAAAAATGTCGTAACTTGAGCAGTGCTAGTTGGGATGATGTGAAGAAGATGGTATTTATGGATGATGCTTGCTTTGATAGATGGCTAGAGGTATCAAAACTTTTATTGTTCTTTTTTTAATAAAATATTTAGCATTTTGTTCCTTTTTGTTTATATTTGGACTTGATATATGCTTAAACTATGCAGGACAAGAGTATCACTAATTCTAAGCTTAGGGAATACATCAACAAGCCAATGAAACATTATGAAGACCTTGCAACTATTATTGGAGATGATGTTGCTAAAGGAGACTATGCGGTAGATGTATTGGACAAATTTGTTGGTAGTGCACATTTTAACATTGGTGGTGATGATGATGATATTAGTATGCCGAAGGAGAACACACCTAGCTATGTCTCTTTAGATGAAGATGGCATTCCACCTCCGAAGGTCCCCACTACAGCCTCAAACTCCAATCCAACTTCTAGTGTGAACAAAGCTAAAAATGATGTGTTAACGATGTGTAAGGGAAAGGGGGTGAGGTCTAGTGAGGACATGGTGCTTATGCGTGAGATAGTAAATGAGGTAAAACAATTCACATCACCTATGCACATGATTACTATGCATTGGACTGAGAAGTTGGCAAAAGCTATATTTCACATGATGATGAATTTGACATAGAAATTCTTGATAAGTTTTATCAAGAATTGCATGGGAATAAATCACAAGCTAGACTATTTATGGGGAGGTTGACCATTATGTAAAAGAAGGTGTTGACTGAGTTCATGAAGAGTCAACTTATTGATTAGTGTGGTGGAATGTTGGATTTTGAATGTTTTTGGGATATTTTTATAAAACTAACTGAATACACTAATGCTAATATTGTTATTTTTGTATGTAAATAAGCTAGATGATTGCTCATCCTTTTGGCTACTAACTGTGGTAGATGTATTAAACTTTCTTTTGTATAAAACTAATGCTACTATCTCTATTGTTTTATTGCAATCGTGACTTACATGCTTAGTAATTAGTTTTAGACTGTAAGTTATACAATTTACATGTTATATTGAATATTTATTTTCTTATTTGTACTTGTTTGACAGGTTTACAAGTTGGATAAAGTGATTGATTTCACCTTGATGGACAGAAAGTATCCTACATATTTCTAGTGTGATGGTATGAAGTTAAAGTGGTATGCTATGATGATGGTCTATTCTTAAAATATGCAGCCAAAGTTTATTGTAGAAATCTATTGGCGAGGCAATCTATGATAATTGCAGCCAATATTACTATCATAAATTTCATGGCAAAGTAAATTATGAAGAATATAGCCTTAACTGAGCATATTTTTACTAATTTTCATCAAGTTTCATACTTGGTTTCACACTTGGATGGTTTCAGTTATGGTTGGTTTCAATATTGGTTTCATTTTGGTGTTGTTTGTGCTTAGTTTGAGCTGTTGGTGTTGTTTACTTGATAAGGTGGCTGAATTTGAGCTGGTGCTCATTTTGGTGTTATTTGTGCTTAGCTTGAGCTGTTGGTGATGTTTTCTATTAATGTGGCTGAATTTGAGCTTGTTTAGCTCTATATGATCATCAGTTTGGTTTATTTTGTGCTCAGTTTGAGCTGTTGGTGTAGTTTTGTTATTACTTTCATGATTTCGAGCTTGTTTAGCTCTCTATGGTGCTCATTTTGGTGTTTTTTGTGCTCAGTTTGAGCTGTTGGTGCTGTTTTTGTTATTAGTTTAATGATTTCGAGCTTGTTTAGCTCTCAATGGTGCTCATTTTGGTGTTTTTTGTGCACAGTTTGAGCTGTTGGTACTGTTTTTGTTATTAGTTTCATGATTTCGAGCTAGTTTAGCTCTCTATGGTGCTCATTTTGGTGTTATTTGTGCTCAGTTTGAGCTGTGGCTGCTGTTTTCTATTAATGTGGCTGAATTTGAGCTTGTTTAGCTCTAAATGATCATCAATTTGGTTTATTTTGTGCTCAGTTTGAGCTGTTGGTGCAGTTTTTATTTTACTTTCATGATTTCGAGCTTGTTTAGCATTCTATGGTGCTCATGTTGGTGTTTTTTGTACTCAGCTTGAACTGTTGGTGCTATTTTTATTATTACTTTCATGATTTCAAGCTTGTTTAGTTCTCTATGGTGCTCATTTTGGTGTTATTTGTGCTCAGTTTGAGTTGTTGGTGCTGTTTTCTGTTAAAGTGGCTGAATTTGAGCTTGTTTAGCTCTATATGTTCATTAGTTTGGTTTATTTTGTGCTCAGTTTGAGCTGTTGGTGTAGTTTTTTGTTATTACTCTCTTGATTTTGAGCTTGCTTAGCTCTCTTTATGGTGCTCATTTTGGTGTTTTGTGTGCTCAGTTTGAGTTGTTGGTGCAGTTTCTATTATTACTATCATGTGGTAGCTATATTATTTGCTTATATAAGATTGTGAATATTTATTATTAGTTGGTTGAAATGGTTGTTATGGTATTAGGTATGTGATATTATGCTATGATGATGGTTTTTTTAAATGTATGCAACCAAAGTTTATATTAGTAATCTTTTGGCGAGGCAACAGCCAACATTGCTCCTACAGATTTCATGGCGAGGCATATTATGATGACATAGACCAAAACTGAGCATAATAGAACTTTTGGTTTTTGATGAAGATTTTGCAATTTACTACCTCAAATCTTTAAACTTTTTTACAAATTTATCCCTCACATTTTTAATTGTTTTCAAATTTATCCCTCAAATATTCTCATTTTTGTGTGATAGAAAACATGTTTGCCCCTCAATTTTTGTTGCCAAATATTTTTCACTATATGGGTGGTAATCTCACCATGGTAATCACAATCATGTTTTCCTCATTTTTAGTTTGAAACAAACACTAGAAAATAAGAGAATCTACTCATGCATCAACTACTTTCTATTTTTTTAAATTGAACCAAACAAATGAAAGTGATGGAACGTGATTATTCTTCATCTTTTTGTGCAACCAAACACAAGAAATAACTTTCCATGAAAGTGAAGGAAACAAAAAAAAAGTGAAGAAATGTTGGACTTGGAAAATGAGGGAAAGCAACTAAACAGCCCCTTAAGGAAAAAAAATAAGGATCTTTTATCCGCGAATTCATTGATTCTAAATAACTTCTTATGTAGAAACAAAGAGGAACTTAACAAATTGGAAACCTTGATTTTTTTTAAAAGGACAATCAATAATTAGTCTGCTCGGGAAAAAAGGGTAGTTTTGAACTTATATCCAATCTAGCCATTAAAGTATGTTATTATCAATAATAATTTGCAACAGTTCTTGATATATTTTACTATTTTAAAGTTAATAAAAGTTTCCTGTAACCAAAAAATTTATGATAATTTTGCACAAACTCTTCCAAAGTTTATAATGGTTTTGTGAAATTTGCAGTTCCTCCTCACTCATTCTCCTCGATCAGGATACTTATATCTCGCGTTAAAGAGGAGAGAATCCACTAGGTTCAATTAATGAGAAAAATATCGAACATACAAAGGAAAAGAGTAGCTAAATTCAAAATATCTCTCCCATAACTAAGGCTTCGTTTGGATACCGTTTTGTTTTTCTTGTTGTGTTTTTGTAAAAAAAACACCATGGTGTTGTGTTTTCCTCTTAAAGTATTTTCAAAACACAATGTTGAGTGTTTTTAGTCAACACTAGTTTGACCCATTACAACTTTAGTATTAAACATTTTATTAATATAATATATATTAATTATAATAAAAATATATTATAAATAAAATATTATAATATTTAGTTCACATCATTGTAGTATTATAAATATTGTATATAATATAATATAATATTGTATAATGTATTATAATATTATTGTACTGTAATGTGTTATATTATATTATTATTATTATTACATATTATTATCAAAAAATAATATATTTAATTATATCAATTTGTTATTGCTATATATTATATAACATTTTTAAAATAATAGTATTTTATTATTAATATAATATTATACTATCATTAATATAATATTATATTATTAATAATATTAACATTACTTTATTACTAATATATCCTTAATAAATTAATATATTATTAATATTTTAATATTATATATTCTAATATGTTAGAGTTTATAAATAATACTTTAATAATATATTTATAATTTATGATATAAGTAAATATCATTATATTATAAATATATTATTTTTACATTAACATTTGTTAGTAATAAATTATTTTAGTATTAAAAATTATTTTACTTTATAATATATTATATTATTTATTATATAATATATTAATATTTTATATATTATATTACATTTACTATACAATATATTATTATAATATTAGTATTCTATTATTATTTTATTATTAAACATGTTACTATTATATAATTTTTTTTAATTATTATTTTATTACAATTTATTTATTCAAAATTTAATAATATCATAGAGATTATAATATTGTATAGTATATTATTATAACATTATTATATTATTATTTATTATTAGTAACTTTTTTATTATTTTTTATTAGTTTATTTATATTTTATTATTATTTATTATTATATAATACATTATCAACATATTAAATACTTGTATTTAATATGTTATTATATTGTTATATAAGATATTTTAATTATTATATTTTTAGAGTATTTAATAAATATTACTATTATATTAGATTAACTATAATATAGTACTGTATAACATAATATAATATAATGTAATAAGCATGTCGATATTAACTTTATATTAATTACATTTATTATATTATGTTAGATATTATTAACACCTCCTCAAATTCAAAACGAAAATACCAAACTTAAAATACCTAAAAGGTGTTTTGAAATAAATGTTGAGTTTTTTTATTTGAGGATGATTGAGCTCAAAAAACATCATGGTTTCTAAACGTATGGTGTTTTATTTTCGGTAAAAACACCATAGAAACAAAGAAAACACCATGATATCTAAACAAAATCTAAACTTTCTGGCTCCACCATTATACATGCAGATTATTAACATAAAAAGTATTTGAACTTAGCTTGTTATTACTTTCTTTAATTTTCTAGTAAGATTGGATTATGTTTTATTGTGTTTGCAGCAAAGCCATGGAAGGTAGACTTCCATCAAATATAGTTACTTCCGGGATCTAATTCGCAAATGTTGAGGATGGGATTTCATTTTGGTGTTGAGGATCTAATTCGCAAGCGCAGAGATTTTATTTTTCCACAGTTGATCGTGGGGCTCGGATTTATATGAAAGTAGCCATGTTTTATTCTGAAGGGGGAGTCTCGTAGCCATATTTGAAAGAATTTATAGGCATTTTAGTGTATGTGTATATATTGACACATGTTGGTTTTATATGTATTTTGTTGACAAAAATTTGCACATGTCGGTTTTATATGTATTTTGTTGACAAAAACCTTGCGTATGTGATGTTGTGTACGTGATGTTACTTATGAAGTTTAATGCAATGCGTATGTGATGCGTATGTGATGTGTACTTGTGGAAGTATAGCATGTATCCTATAAGTATAGTAGGAAATTTTAAAAGTATAGCAGGTTTTTGTGAAAATATAGCAGGAAATTCTGAAAGTATAGCAGGTTTTTGTGAAAGTATAGTTGGTAATATGTAAGTATAGCAAAAAATTCTGAAAGTATACCATGTTTTTTAGAAGCATAGCAGAAAATTCTAAAAGTGTAGCAGGTTTTTGTGAAAGTATAGCATGTTTTTGTGGAAGCATAGCAGGTTTTTGTGAAAGTATAGTTGGTATTCTGTAAGTATAAGAGAAAGTTCTGAAAGTACAACAGATTTTTTGGAAGTCTAGCATGAAATTCTAAAAGTATAGCAAGTTTTTAAAAAAAGTATAGAACATTTTTGTGAAAGTATTGAAAGTTTGTGGAAGTATAGCATATATTCTATAAGTATAGCAGGAAATTCTGAAAGTATAGCAGATTTTTATGAAATTATAGCAATTTTTGTGAAAATATATTAGGTTTTTGCGAAAGTATATCAAGTATTTATGAAAGTTTAACATGTATTTGTGAAAGTATACAATGTTCCATTTTGTTGATATACTTGTGCTTATTTACACTCCTACAAAGCTACCACCTTATACAGTTATACCATGTTATAGATGTATAACAAGTTTGTATCTCTACAACTGGAAGGAATTACTACAAGAGAGGGGCATAAGCATATTTTTGTCATTTTAGCAAATCAAAACTTATACAACTGATTATCATATATGAAACTGTACATATATCCAAATTACAAAATTAACAATAATCCATAAAATGGCATGCACAATTGCCATTATTCACTAAATGCATAAATTTTGATACCTCAATCACAAGATAAAAAACACAATGAATACAATAATCTCATAAGATGACAAGTTCCAGTTCATAGTCGTTCAGTGTCTTCAAGCTAAAAATCTCCAGTCAGAAGGCCTTAAACAATAAAATGGCGTGGAGACAGATCATGTACTTGATTGCATTCGACCATCAAAAGAAGTCATAAAATATAGACTAATGCTTAGGCATCAAAATAGAACACTGAAGTCTCAGCCCTCTCTTGAGAAGCAAATGCTTCAATCAGTTCATTTAGCAAAATTTTACATCTATCTTCAACACCTTTACCTGCGTATAATTGAAATAATTCCTACTTAGAGAAATTACAAGAGAACATCTAAACATAAATAAATTTCTAAAAGAAAATGGTAGTTTTTTTATAGTTTGGATTGACATGAATTTTTATTTTCACAAAAGTAAGAAACTTGTATTAATCAAGCAACCATTACAAATTTACAACTGGCACCTATGAGATTTGGGGCTTTTGCAAAAGTTAGGGAAAAAATAAAAATACAAACACCTGAGAGTGAGAGTGAAGAGACTTTCGACCTTCAAGAACATTCACATAGAAGGTAGGGTTTTGGAGATCCTGCTCTTCACGAATAGGTTGAAGAAGGTGATGACTTCACAAATAGGTTGAAGTAGGCATTGGAGATTGTTAGCGTTGAATGGAGGAGGAACGAAGGAGGAGGAGGTTCGAGGGGGTTTCTCATGGAGGCTGTTAGATCGAGCTTTCAAAGGGGAAAGGAGAAGGAGAACATTTACTAAGGGGGGTAGTCAACTAGAACTTTTCAAGTAGAGTTGGGATAATTGGTAAAGTGAGATAAATTTTTTATACAAGTATAATTTAGTGGAAATGGATATTTTTTTAAGTGTGATGATTTGGTAGAATAATTTGGTGGGATAATGATGGATAATATTATGAAATTGATAATTTGGTAGGATAATTTGGTGGGGGTAATGGTGGTTATATATTACTATTATTAATAATTGCATATTAAAAATAATATAAGATTGATTAGTAATTGATTAGTCTAGTAATAACTATAAAAAATAAAGTAGTAAAGCATCACTATTCATTACAAATAATAAAGTATTTTATAACTAATAAAAAGCTAAATCCCTAGAGTGACTCGACTTCCATCATCCCACATGGTCTCTGCCATAGAATTTCCAAAGCTCCTACAACTACTCGTCGAGTCTGTTGAGCCTCTAACTCATCTTCTTCATCTGAGTCATCATCTGCATCAGCAACAATTCCTGGAGCTTCTAGTGGTAGATCAAAAATGTCAAAATCATCATTTGTATTCTCAATCTTGATACAATTTCTAAGTGAAGCATGCTGATGGTTGAAAACCGCTTTTGAATTTTGTGATCGTTGTCGGTTATTAGCGGGGCAAAACGCTGAAAGATGGTACCTTTGACCTCTGCATGGAGCGAGAAATTGTAGCCTATTTGGATAGTCGCAATCAGCTAGATAGAATTTATCTACAAATAAGAATAAAAATATAAATGAGAAAAAAATATTATAAAACAAAAAATATTCTTTAATTGTCTTAAAAAAATAGAATAATAGGTAAAGATTATTACTCTGTGGAAGTGGAAGTCCATGAGGTCTACTCAACACATCCTTCAAGACTCTTGCATTATTAGCAGAGTCCTCCCACCCCGCTAAGACATAAATAAACTTGAGATCAAATGTGCAAGCTGCCAAGATGTTCTGAGAGAGAAAACCATGTCTATTTCAATAGGGTGTCTGATCTATGCCATACACCATGCATGGTATATAACTCTCATCTATTGCACCAATACAATCCTGAATAATTAATGCATTAGACTATCTTAAACGATGTGTGTGTGTGTGTGTGTGTGTGTGTGTGTGTGTGTGTGTGTGTGTGTGTGTGTGTGTAAAATCTTGAGGAATAAGAATTACCTTGAAATAAGGCCAAAAGAGAGATTCTGATTTAACCTTATCAGGTGCATCAATAGGAGGTGATGCCATCAAGCATGATGCTAAAGATACAAGGGCGTTTAATGCTTTATTGAAACATACACTGATAGTCCATTTTGAATGATCAAATCTACCAGTTGCAAGGGTATCGTTGATTCTGACTAACTGTGAGGAGAAAAATAGCAATCATCTCCTCGACACTGATGTGGTATGTGTCCTGTATATGGCCCCACTCTCTCAAGATATTGCATAACTTCATGAAGCAATCTGGGTACATACGGTAAATTCTACGAAAATCTTGTGGATGATTATCTATCTTGGACTGCAAGTATATGAGACCAAGATCTGTAATACCACATCGAGGACCTCGATGACTAAGCGTATCTACTATGAACTCTTGTGATAGAAGTCCTGATAGCTTCGTGATCATATCTGTAGCCTTAGCAACTAATCCGATTATGTGAATCAAAAGATTATCATTGAAGTCTTGATGATGAAAATATAAAATGGGCAAATTTTGATATTCCTCCATCCTATTAATTAATATAACCAATGAGATAGAATCAATTTACATGAAACTTATTAGCATAGAAATAAATAAAGCGCTCTATGATTTACAAGCAAGGAGACTGACAATATTTTAAATGTATATAGTTCATTTTATCGATAAAATACCGATGGTGTTGATGTTAATAATCAAATAGTCAGTTAAATGTGTGATTAGGATGATCAGGGTCCTCTAACTCCTTCAGACGTCTGATCCTAGAGTCGACTGTTCTTCTCTGCACATGAGAGAACTCGTAAGAGAGCAGAGTTGGGTTCTCCGGTGGTTTTTCTGATGATCAAGTCAGTAAAAATGCTTGAGTGGGGATGAAAATTGAAGAACTGAAAGAGCTCTCCATTTTTTAGTAGCACAAGTTGCTTACCTTTGTGCTGAAAATAGTCCCCTATTTATAGTTGTAGTAGAGGGGTAGTTTGGTAACTTCGGCCAAGTCTAAGTTAGTGGCTAAGTCAGTATTGCTTTTTAGGTGTCAGCTACCGAGTAGTGGGGAAGTCACCTCAGCGTTTAATGTGAAGTGGCAGGAGGTGTGTAGTGCCAACATGGTACGATGTTTCATAAAGACTTTTGAGGATGGAGAAATGATAGTGTCGGTTGTGCATTTAATGACAGTTATGGTGATAGTGATCAGCTGTCGGCAGGAGCTTTTTAAGGTAACAGTTGCTTTTTAACTCGTCTGGTCGAGAGCCGAGAAGTACTGCCTTTCGACTCAACTACGTGAGATGTCGGTCACCTAATTAGCTGAGAGCGGCTCACCTTGAGTCAACTTAAAGGGGTGGTTGACAAGTACCGCCTTTCAACTCGACTACGTGAGATGTTGGCTTGATTGAGTCAGCCGTGTTTAGTTTTTAATTTCCTTGGAATACTAAACTGGTTTGGTTAAGCACAACGTGGGACACTTGTCTACTATTGAGTGGAAATTAATATTCAGTATTAAAAATACCATACCAGTTGGCCCATTTCGCTTAGAGACAGCCTAGGCTGGGTCTGAGTGAAACGATACTGTGGTCTTGCTGAGTCACAAGGTGCATTCATGAGGGGATTTGAAAAGTTCCTCAGATGCAACGTGGCTGACATCATTGAACACATTTTCACTGCTATCGCCTTAGGTTTCATGCCTGATCGTGGGCTACCCAAGGTTGGTGAGCACTGTAACTCATTTTGGCGACTCGTTTGGATAGGATGACGTGCCTTGATTTTATTCATGGGTGATACCAAGGTCTTTTGTCGAAGGAGTGCCTTGGTTTTACTTGTGAGATGTCAAGGTCTTTTTGTCGAAGCCGACCGATTAGTTGGAATGCCTTGGTTTTTTTCCTGAGAGGGTACTAAGGGCTTTTTTCAATGGAGTGCCTTGGTTTTACTAGTGAGATACCAAGGTCTTTTTGTTGAAGCTAATCGATTGGTTGGAATTGCTTGGTTTTATCCCGAGAGGGTACTAAGGGCTTTTGTCGATGGAGTGCCTTGGTTTTACTCGTGAGATACCAAGGTTTTTTGAGTCGAGGCCAACCAATTAGACTTCATGCCTTGGTTTACTCACTGTGACACCAAGCGCTTAGGGTATATGCCTTGGACTTAGGATGATCCCAAGGTCTTAACAGTTTTCAACCGAGCAAGGACTCGATCTGGTGCTCCCGCAAAGATTTAAGACTCTGTGAGTATAACATAAGAGTTAGAACTCAAAAAGATTTTATATTATAAAAGAACTTTACATTCAAAATTATTGAAAATATTTCTTGAGATGCTCGATGTTCTAAGAATGTTGTAAGATCTTGTTGTAGGCGTCAAAAATTGCTTATAAGACTCCGAACTCAACTCATGACAAGGAGTTGACGTGTGGCGAGCCATCCAACAATCTAACGGTGATCCAATGGCAAACAGTTGATGACACGAACACATGAAGCAAGTCGACAAAACGCATGAAGTGAGTCGACAAGACGCGTACTCAACGGTGAAGTCTTGGTGCTGGGGGAATCAACAGAACTGAACCAATCAGATTTTGAAATCAGCAAAACAAACATCTGGACTCGGGAATTGACATGACCGAATGATTCAGACGTGGGAAAAATGCCAGAATAAGCCCTGTAGGTAGCTCGACCATAGCCGAGACACCATCAAGTGTCTCGACCACCGAGACACCATCAGGTATCTCGGCCATGGCCGAGACACCAAGAGGTGTCTCAGCCGCAAGCTGACCCCCCTCTCTTCGCCTATAAATAGAGAGGGGGGGGTCTCATTTGCACGGGCTAGGAATTTTTGGCTGAAATCTTAAGAGCTGGACTTCTTGCACACAAGCTTTGCATTCAGAGTTCTTCCCGACGTAGATTTGAAGATTTAACGAGCCCTACGGATCGAGCAAAGGAGTTTGAGGAGATCTAGACTAGATCTACGGCACATCTCTCCGGATCAAAACTTGTTTTTTGATCCCGAGAAGAGTAACGTTTTCGCTTGGTCGATCTCATTCACTTAAGGCGATCTATTTCCTTTGTGAAAT
>JBAKGM010078577.1:0-13248 GCA_037177215.1 Asparagus racemosus | reverse complement strand
AAGGCGATTTTTTATTTGAATTTGTTTGTAATCCCATAAAGGTGTAACAAGTTTGAAATCAATGAGAATCGAAGCAACAATTTTCTCCGCGAACAATACCGATTCGGTCGTCTTGTGTAACACAGAAGCATATCTGGGACTCTTTCGGGACGACATTCATCATCTCAGATAAAACAGGTGATGAAAAGGATTTGGTCTATGGTAAAGGAGATACAATTCCAGCACCAGACTACTTTTGAGAGAGGATATTAATGATGATAAGCCTGGCTCTCATCTGTTCAGATATAGTCCAGAAGTACATGGAAAGAAGGGGGTGTGACTTTGCGTGAGAAGAGGGTCTTTATTTCGGGCGAGGTTCTCAAGTCCCACCCAAAGCTACACATGTCCCAAAGGGGAAACCTGATAATTACTATGGATTCAGGAGAGGATTGGGGTGTTTATCTTCTTCAGAAGACGAATGTTGTTGATTGATCGATAATCAATTATCCAATTCGGGTGATGGATATTCATCTAATTCCTTTGCTTGGGATTCTAACGTCAGCATCTGTAAAATGTTCAAGGGTTTGATGTCGAATATGATTGCAGCCGACCCCACCACGATGGAGGACGATGAGAAGATACCAACATGGGAAGACCTGTGGATCCATCACCTCAATATACAATACGGAGACCGATTCGAGCAAAGAGAACCCCCCACCGATGATGGAGTGGTCCAGATCAATATGGGTGATGAAGCACACCCTAAGCCCATAATCATTAGCAACAGTCTCTCCCCAAAGGAGAAAGAAGAGTTTATTGCTCTCATCAGGGAATATATCGACATTTTTGCTTAGAATTACGAAGACATGCTAGGTCTCGACCCAAATGTGGCGACGCACCATTTTAACATCAAGATGGATGCCAAACCCGTCAAGCAACAGTAGAGATAGTTTTGTCTGTAGATTATTGAAGGGATTATAGCGGAAGTGAAAAGGCTCATAGAGTCAGGTTTTATTAGGGAAGAACAACATCCAAATTGGGTGGCGAATATTATCCCAGTCCTAAAGAAGAATGGGACGATCAGAATCTGCATGGATTACAGAGATCTGAATGCCGCATGCCCAAAAGATGACTTTCCTCTTCCAATCAGTGACGTTATCATTGACAATATGTGTGGATTCAAGAGAATGTCCTTCATAGATAGTTTTTCAGGTTATAATCCAATCAAGATGCACCCGGATGATAAAAAACACATGGCGTTTAGAACTCCCCTCAGTGTCTTCTGCTACATGGTCATGCCATTCGATCTGAAGAATGCAGGCGCCACGTACCAACGAGTGATGAAGATTTTCTAGGAACATCTTTGAAAAACGGTCGAGTGCTACGTCGATGACTTAGTCGTGAAGAGCCACAACGAAAATGACCACATCAAAGACCTGAGGACAATGTTCGATCTCATGCAATGTTCGATCTCATGTGGAGTCATCAGTTAAAGATGAACCCCACCAAATCCTTCCTCAGAATGTCCAGTGGCAAATTCTTCGGATTCGTTGTCACTACTAGGGGTATTCATATTGACCCAGATTAAGTGAAGGCGATACATGAATTACAACCCCCAAAAAGTCTAAAAGAACTCAGAGGGTTACAGGAGTGATTATCTTATATCCAGCAATTCATATAGAACCTCTCAAGAAAATACCAGCTGTTCTCCAAGCTAACTAAAAAAGGCGTGTCATCTGTCTGGGATGACACCTGTCAAAAGACAATCGAGGATATCAAAGCATATCTAGCGAATCCTCCCGTTCTCATTGCATCGGAGTCAGGTAAATCAATCTTGATTTACATCAAGGCAATGAACCATTCGTTGAGCGCTTTACTCGCGCAAGACAATGACAGCGGTCACGAACAAGTGGTGTATTACCTGAGCTGGACTTTAGTGGGTGCTGAATCCTGCTATCCGATGATCGAGAAGCAGTGCCTTTCATTGGTTTTCGCGATTCAAAAGATGCGGTAGTACTTAGTTAGATAGATGATTTATATCATCTCCAATGTAAATCCAGTCTGGATATTCATGACACAACCAGTCTCCATGAATTGGCGTTTAGAAAAATGGGCCATGCTCTTGTCTCAATACGACTCAAAATGAGTCATGCTCTTGTCTCAATACGACTTACACTTCAAGCAACAGAAGTCGGTCAAATGACAGGCAATTTGCGATCTCTTAGCAACTAACCCAACAATAGATGTAGCTGAATTATATGATGACTTGCCAGATGAAATCCACAAAGTCAACACTACATCGCATCAGCAAATATGGCAATTACACTTTGGTGGAGCTTCTCGAGCAACCAATGTGGCAAGTACCACTAGATGTTCTAAAATTTCTTCCAGAGTTGGAGTTATCTTAGTTTCCTTAAGGAAGCACGTAATGCCTCGGGATTACCCGCTAACCAAGCGGTGCTCCAATAATGTGGCTGAGTACAACGTGTTGTTACTTATTGGACTCAGTTTCACTAAAGAGCTGGGAGTCGAATATCTCGAAGCCTTTGGGGATTCCTACTAATAGTCAGACAGATCCGTGGAGACTATGAAGTCAGGAATCCAGACCTGATCCCATATCACCAGGCGGCTGTTGAGATGGTGGACTCGTTTGAAAAAATTTTCATCAAGTATATTCTGCGCCTCCAGAACGCATACGCAGATGCATTAGCAGCATTAGCAATATCATTAGCGCAACCTCGTGAGACTGAACAGTTAGTTACTGTGAGAACTCACCAACTATTTGAACCAATATATAATGAGGAGGACAACAAAGGGGTGGTCATCAAAGAGGTGCACTCAACCTAGGATGAACTGGAGCATCGGGATTGGCATTTTCCTATAATCGTTATGTCCTGTATGGTATTTTGCTAGAAGGTGTAAAAGATAGGGAATCGATCCAACGAAGAGCGCTAAAGTTCTTTTACGATGAAGAGACCCAGATGTTATATCGTCGCGGGTACGACGGTTTGCTGCTCCGGTGCCTTTCGAGCAAAGAAGCAGAAGAAGTCCTTAAGGAAGCACACGGAGGAGAGTGTGGCGCACACCAACCTGGTCCCAAACTTTATGATCGTATCAGAAGAATGGGATACTTCTGGCCAACAATGATTAATGATACAATCGAGTACGCTCGAAAGTGCCACGCATGTGGGTCCTTCGGCTACATCTTGGCCGTTCGAGATGTGGGGGATGGACATTGTGGGTCCTATTTGTCCTCCATCAGTTAAAAGTGATCGGTTCCTTCTCGCGATTACCGACTATTTCTCCAAGTGGGTTGAAACAATTCCGCTTAAAGAAGTAAAAACGAACAATGTCATCAGGTTTATCAAGCATCACGTCATCTATCGACACGGCGTTCTGAGACGGATCATACATGACAACGGTCCTCAATTTGTCAGCAATGCCTTCATCAAGTTTTGCGAGAAGTTTAAGATTCAAGACGTCTCGTCAACGGCTTATAATCCCGCTACAAACAGATTAGCGAAGGCGTTCAACAAGACAATCATTAAGATCTTGTCGAAACTCGTGAAGACCAATAAACATGATTGGGATGATAAACTTAGAGAAGCACTCTAGGTATATCGCACCACAATATGCACACCTACCGGAGCTACCCAATTTTTTCTGGTATACGGATGTGAAGCTGTACTTCTATTAAAAATCCATATCCCATCACTTCTTATTGCCCTCGCAACTGAGATGATGGTGGAAGAACAACATCGGAGACGTCTTGAAGAGCTCGAGATGTTGGATGAAAAATGCCTGCAAGCTCAACAACACATCGAGTTTTACCAAGCCAGAATGTCGAGGGCATTTAACAAGAGAGTCCGACAGAGAAGCTTTAAGGAAGGAGATCTGGTCCTCGCTACTCGATGACTAATAATTCTCGATTCTAAGAAAAAGAGTAAGTTTAAACCTAAATGGGAGGGACCATTTGTGATAGGCACAGCCTATTCGAACGGTGCATATCGTCTAATCACTCAAAATGGTGACATGCAATTAATGCCGATAAATGGGAAGTTTCTGAAAAAGTACTATCCTTAGTATATTTAGGATAATCCATTTTGACGAGAAGTTCCTTGTGGAATATTTCACCCATTATCCTTGAGGATAACCCTAAATCTGTTCTCCACCATAAATTCCCTCACTGATAAAATTCATTGATGGTGAGTCCACTAAAAAAATCTTTCTGGTCTAATCCACCAGTAAAATCCCCTCTTGATTCCTTCCACGAACAACAGGTCCACTTTCAATGCTAAAATTCCCTTCTTATAAACAGAAGGGCTCTTGATTCCTCTTCGGTCACGCCTTCCCAAGGTTAGGGCTGAAATTAGAATTTTATCTTGATAAACGTCATTTCCAGATCAGGTAGCAAATCCTATAAAAATGAAAGTTATCTGAATCTTTTCGATTCTCAGAGTGGAGATTCTACTCTTAGTTTCACCTCCTAAGATTCTCAAAGTGGAGATCCTACTTTTAGTTTCCTTTGCACTGGAGATAGAATATAAAATTCTTCCTTTCTAGGAGCAAGAGATAGGATATAAAATTCTTCCTCTCTTGCTTCAGGGTTCGTCTTTACCCTAGAAAGAAGACCTGGAGATAGAATATAAAATTCTTCCTCTCTAGCATCAGCAGACAGAATATAAAATTCTTCCTTTCCCACATCAATTTTAACTTTTCAAATTTTCCTTAGAATATAAAATTCTTCCTCTCCAGGTGCAAGAGATAGGATATAAAATTCTTTCTCTCATATTTCAGGGTTCGTCTTTGCCCTAGAGAGAAGACTTGGAGATAGGATGTAAAATTCTTCCTCCCCAGCATCGGGAGATAGAATATAAAATTCTTCCTTTCCCACATTAATTTTATCTTTTCAAAAAAAATTTTCAATTCAAGATTCATCTTGAAGAATTTTATCCTAAAGCCTAAGTAGGGATAAGCCAACGCTTAACACACGTTGTCAGTTTAGTCTTTTACTGATTGAAGAAGACACCAGAATTTATCTTGGGGAATTTTATCTTGAAGACAAAGTAGGGATAAGCCAACGCTTAACACGTGTTGTCAGTTTAGTCTTTTACCGATTGAAGAAGACAACAGAATTCATCTTGGGAAATTTTATCCCGAAGCCTAAGTAGGGATAAGCCAACGCCTAACACGTGTTGCCAGTTAGTCTTTTATCGATTGAAGAAGACACCTGAATCCAAGTCGGGAGAATTTTATCTTGAAGCCTAAGTAGGGATAAGTCTGCATCTAATACATGCAGTCGATTAGTCTATTGCCCGTAAAAGAAGACGAAGTCTATGTATTCAACATCATAGCACCAAGTCTAAAAGATTTTCATTTTTTTAGCACAACGTCACGTGCGGAACGGGTTTAGATAATCCGCATGCTAGCCCGATTGTAATTGGTAAAGACTCGTCAAATCTGATAATGGTTGGGGGTTAGCTAATAACCCTAACGTCAACGCCTAACACGCGTTGCCGGTTAGTGTTTGTAGGATCATTGATCTAACACACTAAAACACTAGAGGGGGGTGAATAGTATTTTATAAAAATATATGCAAAATAGATAATAAATTGCAATAAGATAGCAACAAACTCAAAAATTTAACAATCACAAACAGAGAGATTTTATACTAGTTCCACCTCCCCGGTGTACATACAATCCCCAAGCAAATCCCGCTTAAGAGTTTCCACTATGATTTTGAGAATACTTACAAAATCAAAAACAAACCTGACTAATTTGCAAGCCCATGCAAATTGCAACAATCTCTTACACGAGATCAACTCCTCTCACACTTGAGAATCCTTTTTTGAAGAAGAATTACAATTTTTATAAGCCTTAAAGTGTTGGTGATGTGCAACAGTGGCTTAGGAACGTTTTCAATCTTTTATATTGACTAATTCTTATTCTGAATGTACTGAAATCAATGGCAAATACAGATTTTCTTTTTTAGATTTTTGAACTCTCTTTTGAATATGCAAGAACTCAAGAAAATGCTTAGGAATTTTTCGTGTATCTTTTTCTGATGTCTTTATGTATTTATATCCCTTGAAAAGACACAATTTAAAAGCCAAGAAACGGATATAAACTGACAAAAATGTTCATATATATATTTAAATTTAGAAAAGTTAGAAAACTGTGTATGTAGTCGACTAATAGTCATAGTAGTCTACTACTCTGAGTTAGAACAGACTCTGTTATTTCAGGATTTTTCTTAGTAGTCGACTATAATTTTGTGGAAGCCAAAATTCAAGATGTTATTCCTGCGATTATCAGCCATTTGTAGCTGTTTCAAGCCAATTGAAAATAATTTGGTAGAGTTCAAACTTCACGATTTCATGAGCTATAACTCACGATTTTTTCCCATTTCTAGTCATTTCGATCTATTGGAAAATAATTTTGGAGACCAAAATTAATGATTTCATGAGCTATAACTCATAATTTATGGCCATTTTTTGATATTTCGACCCATTGGCAAATAATTTCATGGTGACCAAAATTTATGATTTCATAGGCTATAACTAATAATGTTGTGCTAATTTTAGTCATTTTGACTTGTTGGCAAATAATTTGGCGGAGGTCAAAAATCACGATTTCATGAGCTATTTATAACACATGATTTTTGACCATTTGTGGTTGTTTCGACTAGTTATCAAATAATTTCATAGAGGTCAAAAATCATGGTTTCATGAGTTATAACTCATGATTTTTGGCCATTTCTAGTCATTTCAACATGTTTTCAAATAATTTTGCTAATGCCAAAATTCATGATTTATTGAGCTATACTCCATGGTTTTTAGCCATTTGTAGTCATTTCAACGTGTTGTTAAATAAATTTATCGAGGCCAAAATTTACGATTTCATGAGCTATTATAACCAACGATTATTGGACATTTTAGTATTTTGAACCCTTGGTAAACAATTTTGCGAAGTTCAAACTTTATGATTTTATGAGCAATAGCCCACATTTTTTTGGCATTTTCAGTTGTTTCGACCCATTAGGAAATAAATTCGTGAATGCTAAAATTCATGAATTCGTGAGCTATAACCTAAGTTTTTTAGCCATTTTTAGTCATTTCAATCCATTGAAGAATAGTTTCAAGGAGTCCAAAAGTCACATTTTCATGAGCTATAATCCATAATTTTTATCTATATTTGTTCATTTCAATTCAAGAAAAAAATTTTGTGAAGGAAAATTTCACGACTTCATGAGCTATTACCATGGCAAATAATTTTGCATAGTCGATGAGCTATAACTCACGACTTTTGGCAATTTGTATTCGTTTCGACCTGTTGACAAATATTTTCATGTAGGCCAAAAATCACAATTTTGTGAGTTATAACCCACCACTTTTGGCAATTTTTAGTTATTTCAATCCATTTGCAAATAATTTCCAGAAGCCAAGTTCAAGATTTTGTGAGCTATAACTATGATTTTTAGCCTTTTTTAGTCATCTAAATCCATTAGCAAATAATTTCCTGGAGGTAAAAATTCACCATTTCTTGCGCTATACCCTTGATTTTTGGCCATTTTAGTTATTTCGACCCATTGGTAAATAATTTTATGGAGGCTAAAATTTACTATTTAAAGACCTACAACAATTAATTTTTAGCCATTTTTAGTCATTTCCACCCATTAGCTAATAATTTTGCGGAGGCCAAATATACGTTTTTCTGAGCTACAATCAATAATTTTTGGCCATTTTTAATCATTTTGACCAATTAGGAAATAATTTCATGTAGGCCAAAATTCATGATTTCGTGAGATACAACTCAATGTTTTTTTTACCTTTTTTGTCATTTTGACCCATTAGCAAATAATTTTGCGATGGCTAGAATTCACGATTTCATAAGTTATAAGCTAATGATTTTTTGGTATTTTTTATCATTTTGACTTGTTGGTAAATAATTTCGCAGATGTCAAAAATCAAAATTTCATGAGCTATAACCCATCATTTTTGGCCATTAATAGTTGTTTCTACCCATTGCCAAGTAATTTCGCGGAGGTCAAAATTCACGATTTTGTGAGCTATAACCCAAGATTTTTGGCTATTTGTAGCCGTAGTAAATCATTAGCCAATGATTTTGTGGTTGCTAAAATTTACAATTTCATGAGCTATAACCCATGATTTTTGACGATTTTTTATCATTTTGACCTATTGGTAAATAATTTTGCAGAGTTCAAACTTCACACTTTTATGAGTTATAAGTCACTATTTTTGGTTATTTCTAGTCGTTTTGACCATTAACAAATAATTGGTGGATGATTGGTTGAATGACCTTCCTTAAATTGTGAAGATAAATCTGAAATTGATGCCATCTTTAACCTCGCTCTGATACTAAATGTAGGATCGCTTGTTCGCGAGGAAAACTGTTGTTGCTGACATTTTCATTGAATCTACAATGTGAACTCGTTACAAATTTATTTTTTACAACGATATTCAAACAGCAAGAATTCGCCTTTTTATAAGGCTTTTACAATGAGAAATATTAAAATTAAAATTACAACCTCAAATTTCCGTTTTGAACAAACGCGGGGCCTGTTTATCGGACCCTCGCTTGCGTGGGATTCTTTGCCTATGACGGGGACTCTTTTTCGTCCGTGGACCACCGTGCAATCCTGATCTTCTTCTGTTGATGATCTAGATGCTAGGTTTGTGGGCTAAGGGATCTGTTTCATGAAGAAAACAAATACCTGACGAGGATCAGCCCACAAAGGGGAAGATCACCAGAGCGGGTGAGATCTACTAGGAGAAATCACACGCTTTCCCTGAGTCTAGGACGCAGCCTAGACTGGAGGGTACCCTGAGTCTAAGACGCAGCTTAGACTGGAGGGCGAGTTTTAGATCACAATACCTGACCTAGATCTGGCGGGGATGAGCTTGAACGGCGTAGATCTGACGTTTACAGCTGAACGATCAGCGCCGACGGCAATTTCTTGAATTTGCCGAGCTCCCGCGTAGAGATCCAAGCTTGAACAATTTTTCCAATCCTCTGAACTGTGCACCCCCTCTCTATAGTCGTGGGGTATCAATGGTTCGCCGTTGTATCGTTGGATAGCTCATCGATCATCAATCCACTGTCACGAGTCATGTTCGGACACTGATAAGCGATTTTCAACGCCTACACACATTAATGGTAACTTCAGGGTATTCGTTCTCCAAAGCTTTTTTCTTTTGAAAACACCGTCGTTTGTTTGGCACATTGATGTACGTCAACCGTTCAAAAACTGCCTGTCTTGGAGCAGACGCACGGTATTCGTATAGGACCACAGAAATAAGTCGCTCACATTGACACGAATAAGCGACTTGTTGTGTTGATCTTCCTCTTGACAATAGTTCTCTCAAATCAGAAACTTGAGGAATGTTGACCACTAGATCGGTGATTTCCGTCCTCTCATCATTTGATAGGGTTGGCTTTGGATTAACGTGAATCTTAAATCCACGTTCATTTTTCCGAACACGACGACTCTCATCGCGTCTTGTGGTGTAAATGCGAGGGTCGTGTTCTGTTTGATTAACTCGGACTTGAGGTCCGCGTTTTAATGGTGAAACACGTTCTTGAGGGCTGCGTTTTGCTGAAGAAACACAGCCTTGAGAGCTGCGTTCTATTTGTGAAACGCTCCTTTGAAGGTCGCATTTTGGTTGTGGAACACGGATGTGGTGTCTGCGTTTTATATTGGAAACGCTCCCCTGAGGGTCGCGTTTTGTCGGGAAAACGCTCCTTTGAGGGTCACGTTTTATTGGTGAAACGCTCCTTTGAGGGTCGCGTTTTGATTGCTGAATGCAGATTCGAGACCCGCGTTTTGTTTGTATAACGCGCCATTGAAGCCTATGTTCTATTTGGTTATCGTGGAGTTGGCGATTGGGCTCAGAAACGCGAGGCTCACGTTTTGGCTCACAAACGCGAAGTTCACGTTGGTTGAGATATCGACTTTCTCGGAGTTGTGCTCGTCGCTGGGATATTCTCCTTCGTCGTGTAGCATTCTTCCTAACCTGTTTCAAGGCTCTTATAGCAATGTCATCCTCTGTACTGACTATATTTGTTGCCTCAAGAGGCCTCTTATGACCTGAACCATTTGATTTTGGCTCGAGTGTGGAGTCCTTAACTCGATCAACGAGTTCCTCCAAGACAGAATCCTCTCCTTCACAGCAGAGACGGTTCAAGCAGTCTAGCTTAAGAGAGTCTCCCTTTGATGAATTGGCCGCACTTGGGGCTTTAGCCTCTTTCGAGACTTTACGGATCTTACGCATAGCCTTGGGGCTAAGTGATCCAGAAGAAAGTAATTCTTTATACTTTGCTTGGTCGAACTCTATAGTTAGAGTTTCCACCGTTGTTCCAGTGAGCTGGACGTCGGATTGCGCCACCACTTCTTCATTAGTGAAAGAAGTCAGCCCCAGCGGAGTCGCCATCTTTTGTTCGCCAGAAAAGTTAAAAGGGAAAATGGAGGGAAAATGAATTGTATTAATTCTTTTACTGAAGAAAGACTTATAATTTCTCTCTCCTCACAAACTCTCTTATCGGTTATCCCGATTTACAAAAGAAGAAAGGATTAGCAAAGATCCTCCCTTTTGTTTAAGGCTAGGTTCTTCACGGTAGTGATGAGAGCTTGAATTTTATGTCCCGTTGACGATCCGACCGTCTTGGCTCATGGATCAACGTTGAAAAGAATTCGCAAAGCAAGTTTCGAACTCTACGAGTTTGACCGATCCAAAGAAGACTTCTTTCCTTTCCTTTTTCAAGTGGAAGTTCTCCCTCAGCTGATTTTTCAGCTATTTATAAAGGTTTAAGGGGTGTAACTGACCCCTTAAAACTCTCTTTGATGAGGGTTGTATGCCCCTAGATCGTGCAAAACGGTTTTGAAACCGTTTAGATCGTGTTTGAACGAGTCAAATGCGAATTTCGTGTCCTGGAGCAACCTTCGCGTCTTCAGCTCAAAACTAGAATGCGGGGTTGTGACTCTCGCGTTTTGGATTTGAACGCGAGGGTGTCTTTCGCGTCCTTGACTTCAGAGCGAGGATGAGCCCCTCGTTTTGAACTTTGAACGCGGTAACGAGCTCCGCGTCTTGAGCTTAGACGCGGTGATGAGCTCAGTGTTTTGAGCTTGGACGCGATGCTGAGCTTCGCGTTTCGAGCTTAAAGAGATTGTTTTCTTGTAATCTCTTGGTTGGATTTCATAAGGATTTTCAAGTTATAACTCCTTTGTTCTAGAGTCATCAAATTGTAACTCTCCTCTACCATCGTGTAAAGCGGTTTTGGAATCATTTACAATGTGTTTGAACGGGTCAAACGCGAGGTTTGCGTTCTAATAATGACCTCTGCGTCTTGACTTAAGAACGCAGAGGTGAGCTCCGCGCTTGAATTTGGAAACGCGATGGTGAGCTGTGCGCCATAGGAACGCGGTGGTGAGCCACGCGTTTTGAGCTTAGAAATGCGGTGGTGAGCTTCGCGTTTTGAGCTTGGAGACGCGGTGGTGAGCCCCGCGTTTTGTAATCAAAGAGACCATCAATTTATAATCTATTTTCAAAGATCATCATCTTGTGATCTTCGCCGTATTTTCTTGAAGTATGGGGTCACTGATTGTGACTCTTGTTGGTGCTCGTGAAGACTGTTGAAATTAGAATTCTCATTGGCTAGCGTGAAGGTTGTTGGATTATATTCTCCGTTAATTGCTGTAGAAAATCCTAGAATTGTGGTCTCCTGAAAGTCGTTGTATCGTGACCTTCATTGTTTGTACTTGATGAGGATTGACTATCTGCAGTGATTTTTAGACAGCCTACAATCACACATAAATCTGCCTCCTGCAGGTTTCTCCCTTAAGAATGTATAGATTTGCAACTATTTTTTTTATCACCATAAGCGCCCTTCTAACAATCTTCATGATCCTATTTTCTATATGAACCTTGCATCCGAGCTCATCTAATTGTCATAAAGACAATAGATTCTTCTTCAAGCCCGTCACATGGCGTACATCTTGAATGGTGCGTATTGTACCATCAAGCATTTTGATTTTGATGGTACCAATTCTAGAAATTTTAAGGTATGATCATTGTCCATAAATACAGATTCTCTTGAGATGGATTCATATTTGTGGAATTATTCTCTCTGGGAGGTCATGTGCCAGGAGGCTGCTGAATCTAGAAGCCAGACATCAGCAAACATCTTTCTGTCTTCATCAATAATGGTTACCCCACTGTATAAAATTTTACCATCGTCTGATGTGCTGACAACACATCCTTGAGCTGCTGATGGCTCTGAAGATTTTTTATCTCCACTCTTATTGTGCCAACACTTCAATTTTACGTGCCCTCTTTTACCACAGTTGTAGCATTTAATATTCTTTTTATTTCTTGATTTTGATTTACCATGGGTATGATTCCCACTGGAGCCACGTTCCGTTGATCTTCCTCTCGTCACCGATAAGGCTTCTGCTTGTTGAGAACTTGCCTACCTGTCTTCCTTGTTCTTGCGCTGATTTTCTTCCTCCAGAACGGCGGCTACAATGTCGTTGAAGACTAGATTGTCTGTAAGGACATTATTTGTTAGATTGATGATGAGTTGATTATACGAATTAGGTAGACTTTGAAGTAGAACCTACGCACGTTCATTCACACAGATTGTATGCCCCAACGTTGTGAGTTGGGAATAGTGTATTTAGGGTGTTGATGTGGTTGGTCATCGATGTAGATTCCGTCATCCTCAGAGTGTAAAGTCTCCTTTTTAAGAAGATTTTGTTATAAGGACCGGTCTCATATAGTTTTGTTAGAGTATCCCTTTGTTGTCTTATTCTCTTCTATGCTTGACAGCACCCCATATGCTAATGCCAGATGGGGATGTGTAATAGCTTTCTCATCCATCTTGTTTCACTTCTTATCATTTGTGATGTCGTCCGGCCTTGCACCGATGGCCGCTAAGCAATTATCTTTTCTCAAGATAACCTTTATCTTCAACTTCCACAGTGAGAAATTTATCTCGTTGAATTTCTCGATCTCGAACTTCGCCGCCATTGCTTCTACGACAAACAGTAAATTCTACTGTTTCATAGGAACAGTAACTGTATTTATAAACAGTAACTATACTCGTGAATAATACACGTACTTGTGAATAGTACCGTACGTGAATAGTGTCGCCCTCGTGAATAGTGCCTAGTGCTTTCGAAGGGTAAATGATAATCTAACTTATTTTCTGATGTGAAGGATCCACTTTTAGTGGCAGCCACAAAGCATACGA
>JBAKGM010078527.1:0-13251 GCA_037177215.1 Asparagus racemosus | reverse complement strand
CACATGAAATAATACTATTATTTTAAATTAATAATTCCATAATTAATCCTGGTTTTGCATGTTTTCATCAATTAAAACGTTTTAACATCATTATGAGATATAGAACAGTTAATCATAATTAAATAAATCTGTAACCACACGAGAGACTACAACTTCAATTCGGCGCGTCGAATCAACTCGATACGAAGGCGTCAACTCACTGAAACGAATCCAACCACCCTTTGAGTCGGTATATCAGTGTCGTCCCGAAAGGCGGTCGTCTCGTTGAACCCTACATATCGATACGAACAGATCGATACGTCGAGCCGACAAGGGTTAATTCTCCCGTTCAGGTTACTCTCCTTTAATCATGTTATAACTCTGTTATTCTGTTTTGTTTGAACTTAATTTCATTGACTATATCAATTAATCAAGCGAATCACACATAATATAAACATTGATCTAACAATATAATTTATTAACACAATAGAACAACGGCAAGAGGGTCTTGCATATACTATTCTCATAAGTAATCGAAAATTATAAAATGCGAGTTGAGAGTAACGGGATCTTGCCTACGGCGAATCGCTGCGATTCGGACTGTGTCGACAGTGAACAAACGGCGACGAACTCCTAACGACGAGCGAGAACGACGACCGATGAAGAGCGAGGACAAACAACGTCGTAATGCAACGAGCGGCAACGGGGGCTGTTCGGGGCGCTACGGGGTCGAGGCCGGTTGCTGGACTGCGTCAGGGTTGCGATGGGCGGAGCTGGCGGCGGTCGTGGCCGGCGGAGGTAGCGGCGGTGCTGTTGGCGGCTCAGGGGGCTGTTGGCGGTTGCTGGGTGATGGAGGCGCTGGTCGAGGTGAGGCGGGGCAGCGGTCCGGTGTCGGCGAGACTGGACGACGGCGAGCTGGGTGGTCTGAGCGGCGGTGGGACGCTGGACAAGGTTGAGAGCGGCGGGAGATCTGGCTGGCGGAGGAGAAGGAGAGGAGGGGGCAGCGGTCGGGATCTGATCGGGGCTGGGGCGGCCGGCGGCGAGGTGCGGTCGGCGCGGCGCGGTCGGCGTGGGAGTCGGGGTCGGGTTGGGTGACGGCGACAATCGCTGGCGCTGGCTGTACTCGGTGCTGGGTGATGAAAATGGGAGAGAAGAGAGAAACGGGGAGAGAGAGAAAACTTGTTTGTTGTTTTTTTTTTCAAAACTTGTAGGCTGTGTGTAGGGGAGAGAGAGAGAGAGAGGTGGATATATGTATATATATAGTAGATGGGATTAGGGTTTGAACTAGGATTAGGGTTTTAAATACACGTGTAGTGCACGTGATATGAAATTCCACCAATAATATATATTTAAAAGCAGATCTATTTATCACATAATATCATTAATTAAATATTAATAATCTCTGTTATATAATTCAAATACAAAATTCGAATACCCAAGATATCGTTAGTATTTCGATACTTAAAATACATAACGAGATAATAAGAATATGGATTTATATCATGAAAATTTATAATAATAGATCTAATAATATTATTAATTAAATATCAATAATCCTATGATTAATTATAATTAACACAAAGTCTAATTATTCAAAATATTATTTTATTATTTTGATAATAAAAATACTGATTACTTAAATACAAAAACTAATATTTAAGATTAGTAAAATAATACTAGAAAACTATGTATTGGAAGTCACGGGTGTTACAGAGACTCTATATAGATTATAGAGAGTTGAATAAGGAAACAGTTAAGAATAAGTACCCATTTCTTAGGATAGGTGTTTATTTGATCAACTCCAAGAAGCTCAATATTTTCCAAGGTCGACTAAAGGTCAGGGTACCATCAATTGAAGATTAAACATGAGGACATACTGAAGACAGTGCTTAGGACCTGATATTATCACTATGAATTTCTGGTGATGCCATTTAGGCTAATGAACACACCGGCTGCATTTATTAATTTAATGAACCAAATATTTCAACCATATTTAGATCAATTTGTAGTGATTTTCATTGATGACATCTTGATCTATTCAAAGAGTTTTAGGCATCATAAAGAATATCTGAGAATTGTGTTACAGACCTTGAGAGAGAAGCAGTTGTATGTAAAGTTTAAGAAGTGTGAATTTTGATTAGAGAAAGTGATGGTTTTAGGGCATGTGATCACAAGAGATGGGATATCAGTGGACCCAGCGAAGGTTGAAGCCATTTTGAACTAGCCATGTCCTACCTCGGTGACGGAGATTAGGAGTTTTCTCGGATTAGCTAGATATTATCAAAGATTTGTCAAGGGTTTTTATCAGTTAGCAGGCCCTTTAACTTATTAAACTCGTAAAAATGCTACATTCATTTGGAGTGAGAAATGCGAGGAGCATTTTTAGGAGTTGAAGAAATGGTTGGTAACTTCACCCATCCTCACTATCCCTACGAGTTTAGATAAGTTTATGATATATAGTGATGTATCTTCTTGAGATTTGGGTTGTGTTTTGATGTAGAATGAGAAGGTGGTAGCATATACCTCTAAGCAATGAAGACCCCATGAGAAGAATTACCCAACTCATGATTTGGAGCTTGCCGCTGTGATCTTTGCTTTGAAGATTTGGAAATACTATTTGTATAGCGTAACTTGTGACATCTACACTGATAATAAGAGCTTGAAATATATCTTTAGAAGCAGATTAACACGAGATAAAAGAGATGGTTGGAGTTGCTGAAAGATTATGATGTAAACATCCTTTACTATCCAAGTAAAGCTAATGTAGTAGCAGATGCACTTAGTCAGAATAATTAAGTTGCATCAGCTCGTTTATTAACTAAACAAGATGAGTTGAATAGAGAGCTAGAAAGAATAGAGATTGAAGTTCGCCTGCAACAATAGTTTCCATTCCAGCATCCGCATGACACCATATAATGCCCTACATGGGAGGTGATCATATCCCCTATTTATTGGGAGGGAACAAGTGACCATCAACAACAGAGAAGATCAAAGTCATTTGACAACATACGAGGACGGTGCAAAGCAGACAAAAGAGTTATGCAGATCGTCAACGCAAGGACCTAGAGTTCCAAGTTTTCGATCATGTTTTTCTGAAGGCTACACCAACTAAAAGCGTATCAAGAGGAGGAAAGAAAGGTAAACTCTGTTCGAGGTACATTGAACCATTCAAGATATTGGAGAGGATCAGACCTGTTGCTTATCGCCAAGCCTTGCCGCCGAAATTAGGCAAGATTCACGATGTGTTACATGTCCCCAATCTGAAGAGATATGTGTCAAACCCAGGGCACATCATCTCATACCCCCCTGCAGAAGGATCTATCTTATGAGGAACGATCTATTCGAGTGCTAGACTCCAAGGAGAAGCAGCTGAGGAACAAGTTTGCATTCCTAGTTAAAGTGTTATGGAACAATCAAGGGATTGAGGAGGCAATATGGAAACTAGAAGCCGAGATGTGGATGATATGTCGACATTTATTTTAAGGGAACATAATATTTCAGGGATGAAATTTCCTTCTAGGGGGAAGTGTGTAATATTGCATATCCTTTTTGATACTCATATACCATTACTGATATCGACCCCTATATCTACAAATTCCATTCACGTCTTCTAATATCGTGAGAACAAATTGTGACCATGTTCTCATTAAAGTTCTCCTTAGTCATGTTATAGCATGTATATTAATCCTAGCATGAGGACGCTCACCGGTCGGTGTATAAACAAATGCATGCGTAGTTTATTGATATTCCCATAATTAGGAAAGTTTAGAATCTTGAATATTAGAGCTTGATTAGTTATATTGAATTATGTTATTTCATTTCAATAAATGATCATTATATGAGTATTGATAGCTTATCACTGAGATCTATTCGTTCAATTTCAAATGCCTATAAATATATCTTCCTTTCTTTTATCCCCTTATGTTGTACCTGAGATTTTTATGGTTGCCTATTGGGCTTTAGGCTCACCCCTATTATTTTTGCATCCATTCGCAGGTCATACAGTTGATAAGGGCAAGGGGATTGTAAACCCCGACAAAGAAGATTAGCTCTTGTGGCTGTCATAGTAGGAGTTATTTTGTATTTACTTTTACAGTACTTTTGAATTGTCAGGCATGTACTAATGCATTTTGTAGTTTATTATCAGACTTGGTGGTGTATTATTGTTCTCTTTAGCTTTTTACTATTCTGATATTCTATGGACTCTACTATCAACCTTGTGATTCTGAGTGTTGTGTATGCATTTTTGTTACTTTAATTTCACATTTCAGTATTATTGTGTATATATATAGGAGTGTATATAAAAATTGAGCAGGTCGACTCTCCTTACTATAGTCAAGTCATGCCTAATTTTTATATACCTCCTAGGTCGCGTCTCGGTATGACTTGGAGGGGTGTGACAAGTTATGCTTATTTTAAATAACTTGATAATCTATGCTGATGAAATATAGTAGCATGAGAATTAAAAAGAGAGTAGTTCTTAAATATAAATAGGAATTAGCTAATGGATTCAATACTAGATTCCTAGTTTATTCACTTGATTTCCTCCTACCTATTTATTTGCTTTTTCTTTTGGTTTTATCCTCTTTCTTATTTTTTATTTTCTTTCATTTGTTTCTTTTCTTTTTTCATTCTCTTTTCTTGTTTTTAGCCTTCTTTTTTTCAACAATCACACCCAACCTAAACTCTACCCTCTCCCTTTTCTTTCACATTTCAAGAACCACTTTAAAACTTTTCTAATACACTGCTTCCTCGTGGAATCTACACTTACATACTACAAATACTAGTTGTGCACTTGCAATATTTTATTTAGAATATATCACATTTGCAAAGTAGCTGCAAAATGCACGGGGCTAGTAGTCCCTTGTATTTTTACAATAGTGGCTATAAAATACATGCGACTACGAGTCCCATGCATTTTACAGCTACCTTTATAAAAGCCAGAGAATTTAGTCCCTTGTAATGTTTCTTTATCTTTTTTGTGTGCGTAGAAGATGGGGATTAGTCCCTTCCAAGTGTTTAATTCACAAAATCTTTGTTTTTTCAACAATTCACATACAACTATCGCATATCAAACTGTTGATGTAGATGTTCAAAGCATGCTCAAGCTTAGCCCAAGTCTAAAAAGTGAACGCCCATGAGCTAAATACTTTATATAGGCCCAAGCACAAGCCCACGTTAAAGCCCACCCAAATAATAGCGAAGTTCACCCAAGCTTCACACGAACTTCGTCCCAAAAGATGTATATGTACCACATCATCCACGTCTCAAAGAACATATGTTGCCCACGTTTTGGCAAAGTTTGCTAAGACGAACTTCATCCAAAGCCATTTGGTGAGCCTCGCCTAGAATTGCTCAGTGAAGTTCGCCTACTGTTATAGGCAAACCTCGCTATTGACCATTTAAAGAGCTATTTTCAAGGAAACAATTCTTTCCCATTATCTCCTAAGTTAATGGCCCGCTTAATTCATATTTAATAGCCTAACTCTCTCTTTCTCTTAGCCTATAAAAAGAGGGAAGATTACCCATTTGAGGGGACTAGACATTTTTTTAAAAAACTTAGATTTGGCATGGATTGATACCAATACTCGGCATCTCCAACCAACTAACTTAGTTAGATTTTAGCTTCCTCAGTGACTTTCAATCAGCAAGAGACTCATCATCTTCATCGGACCATTAATGAGGTATAAGACCGAAGATCCCGACACATAGAAAAGAATCTCATATCCCTGTTTTCTTATTTCCATTGAATTTCCTTTGAATTGTATCTGAGTCAATTGTAATTCAAAGACTCAAAACAGGATGGTGACTACGCTGAGGATTTCTTTCTCAACTAACGAGAAAATTGTGTCACAATCTGACACTAAGACCCTTAGGTCTTTTGCTGAATCGTTGGTCATTGTATTTGACCAAGCAAAGTTTAAGGAATTTATTTCCTTTGACAAGTCATCAACAGCTACAACCAGGAGCTATCATAAAATTCACTGCAGGCAAAATTGAGGTCAAATTTGACTCTCGAACATGTTAAGGTGAACTAAGCTAAAGATAATCTGAACTTCGCTGGAAGCCAAACAAGCTTCGCCCAGAGTGGAGAAGTATCAACCCTCACCTTAACCGAGAGCCAATACATTTATACATCTCCTGATGTATGACACCAGTCTGTTACCCCCTTGGAGGTTTGCTTTAAAGCATCTCGCGATGCTTGCCACGCTTCCTTAATAAGAGCGAAGTATGGGGGTAATCCCTTGTCTAAGATCTCACAAGAAACAATATCACCTATGGTGATTCTGCATCCAAATCACAAGCTCTGACTCGTGATGTGGATTTGATTGACCACACTAGCCGAAGGTTAAAGCAACGTCGTCATAGATGACGTTCTCATGCTAAAATGCAAAGAGGCAAAGTTGCCCCTAAGGGGAGCAATTGCCTAAGCTAAGTTGGAACTCATACTGACTCAACAGAGTTCCTTTCCCTAAAAAGGCCACGTCAATATCAACATTTTGTGATCTTAAGGGAAATTATCATGGCGATTCAAACGAATTGCCAATGCAAGTCTATTCCTAAAAGGGAATCAGTTTTCAATCATCTCAGTTAATTACCAGAGCCTTCAGAGGTTAGGATAAAAAGACGACGATGCACGTAGAAGGGGTAAAAGCAACTTCTAGGAGTTTACGGTCACTATGACAAGTGTGGTCTCTAGAGATGAAGAAGAAGATGTCAATAGTCCTTCCAATCCTAGATATTCTCATGGCATTAGAAGTATACTTCTAGAAACTGACGGTGTGTATACCACACCAGATCAAGGCAAGGAGCGACGATTCCCTTTGACTTCTCCCTCCTCTGGATGCATGCTTCCTGAGCTTCATCCCAAATTGAACAACACACTAGTGACGCCAATTCTGCTATAATGTAAAATACAACCCCTAGTTTAAGTCAAGAGCAGGGATGGGTGACAGGTATGGCAGATAGAGAAGCTCATGATGACCTTCTTTAGCAAATGGAAGCCCAAAAGAGGTAGTTGACGATTGCTTTGAACGCCTCGAAATGATATGTTAGCAGCTCATGGTTGTCTCTTAGCAACAGAGCACAAGCTTCTCAAAGGGAAAACGACCAATTATTAAAACTCCTTTTGAGAAAGAATAGTTACATCAAGAAGATGCCAATTCCATTCACTCACGATCAGAGATATCAGCTCTGCTAAAAGATAGTTGTGAGGCGAAGGTCTGGAGGATATCCAAAAATAGTGTAACACTCTTACACAGTGAATAGAGCTAAAGAAGGTTGGGATTACCCAACCTTATCCTATTTAATAAGATTTAATTCCCTACCAATGAAGTTTAAGCCACTAACGTTACATACGTTAGATGGCAAAGGTTTTTTGAACTAACACATCTATTACTTTCATCAGTAAATAGAAAATGTAGTAGGAATGATGCCATGAAGGCACGACTTTTTATTAGTACTCTTAAGGGGGGTAGCCTTTGATTGGTTTCGAAACTTAGCCAAAGGATCAATCAAGTCCTGGGCTAATATGGAGTCCCAATTCCTCTCCCCATTTCATAAGGAACAATCAAACGTGGCAATGGCTAGACTTCTCTCCAAAAAGTAGAGAGGCAATAGTTCGTTCAAAAAAGTAGAGAGGCAATAATTTGTTTAGAGAATACATTGAGCCATATAGAGGCCCACATGGATGTTGAAAACCAAACTCATGGAAGGACTAAATGGAGCAAGTGAAAATTGTAGAGAAGTCCATTGAATGTTTCAACAAGTTTGATCCCTGCACTAATAACAAAGAGGGTAAGAACAAGCAGGGATAGTAGTCCCAATCAAAAGCCAAAGAGAGTTTTGCAGCTGAGGTTAAAAAGCCCGACAATTAAAACAAAGAGCCCCGAGAGAGTAATCAACGAAGCTACTTCTTTAAAAATGAGCACACTATTGCTATCTTTCATGTCCTCAACAAGGGCAACCAGTTGAAGCTCCCCAAGAAGTTGGAAAGATTGATGATCTCAACTATTACCTTTATCATAAAATATTGGAAAATCTAATGAAGAACTGTTATATCCTCAAGGATGAAATATAAATGTTCATCGACTCAGGGATTCTCAAACTTCGACCTGAGTAAAAGAAGGTTACTGCTAACATGGTGACTCTTCAATTTAGGTCCATGCCAAAAATTCAAGCTGAAAATAGGGTCATTCCCATTCTTACTGCAAGAATGAAAGTAGTCAATCATGACCAACAAAGTCAATAGAGTTAAGGCTTTGCCCCTCTCACTACACCAAAAGGAGAGATAATGTAGGTCCATCCCGACCTCCTCTAAGACGAGCATTGAGGGTCTTCAAAACCAACGGCCCATGCAAAAGTGAAACACAAGATAAGATCTTGTAACACCATCTCTTCAATCATAGGTGAGGAATCACTGCAAGTCTCTTCACTTATAGACTCAGAAGAAGAGAAGATTGCTATGGCGGTTCAACCCCACCAAAATCTGCTTACAAGGACAAGATCTAGGAAAGGCTACTTGAGGAATTATGATCGATTAGGACCCTCCAAACAGTCTGAACCCATCAAACAAAAAAATATGTGGTTTGCTAAGGCGTGGCAGCAACCAACCTCCAAGTACCATTCTGGTATGACATATTGGCTCAGTTAGCCAACATCCCGGCTCGTATAACTTTCTACGAACTTCTACGTTTATCTAAGGACATGAGGGAAGCTTTAAGAGAGGCACTAGATGATAGTAAATCATTTCTTGCCCACATACCCGAGCTTATCCAAGGAGAGGAATATAGGCAATGCTACTAGTGTCAACAAAATCCTTGTATCACTTTCACCTCGAATGAGATGCTCATCAAAGATCATCATCATAACCCACTCCTCTACTACACTGGCTATGTCGGTTTGACAAAGATCGAGCAGATTCATATTGATCCAGGGTCCATCTTGAGTATTATTTTGCAAAGAATCCTTAGCTTCCTAGGCATTCCTCTTTACAAGATCTCGAAGACAACCACTACTATCTTTGGATTCAACTCCAATAGTAGCTAATTGCTCGAAAAAATGTAACTTTAGTGTCAGATTGGTGATCTGAAGGCCGAGATGATATGTTATGTTATTGATGTTGAAACTCCCTACAACATGCTCCTTGGACGACCTTGGATTCACTCCAATATGATCGTCCCCTCGACACTCCATCAATATTTCAAATTTGTCGATAAACAATGGGTTCTATGAAAGGTCGATGCTAGAAAGCATCCCTTCAAGGGAGTTAAAAAATTACTTCAGTGACTTTCTCTTGTACGATGAAAAACATACAATTGAGATCGTCATTCTCGAAGATACAGACAGCGGTGATGAGGTGGATAACAAATCCAACCTAAATGGGGATCCTATCTGGGAGATGGAGCCTCTTGTAATTATCTTAGAGGACCCTTGTAGAAACTAGTAAGCTAAAAATCAGGGTGACTGAGTTTTTAATGATAATGTAGAGTTTGCTTATGACTGTTCTTCAGACTTTGAGCATAAAAACTCAAAAGCCGATGCTTTACTCTCTAGGCTAGCTTTAGAACCAACTTTGTATATGCCTGTAAATGAGTCTTACCCAACTCACCAACCGATGGACTGCTCAGAAGACGCTACCTTCATGGTTCATGGTAAAAAGAACACTCATGACCCTATTATCTTTGGAAAGGTCAAGTCATGACTACATTTTGCAACCTCAGATAATGAAGTTGAAAAGATGCCAGAGTTCTCCCGCTACATTCAACAATCCTGGCACATAATGGCAAAATTGGGGTATGATTTCACCCTAAAGGGGCTTGAACTTCGACCAAGGTCTACGAGTTCCCCTAACCCCCTTCATATCAAAAGGAGAAGCCTCTAAATACTTCAATTGAACTAAACATGGACTTGAATACATTCCGCCTGAAGCTGACTCACAAACAGGACTAGAATCTAATGATTTCCTAAGCAGCTCTTCAGACACATCTGATAGGGATGTCGATGTTAGCATTGGTGCCATGTTTGGAGAACAAATAGTTAATATGTTTTCTTACAATTTGACCATGGACCTGGACAAAACATCATGGAGCACAACAAGAATCACGCTATGAACCCAGTGAGTTGCCTACTGAAGATAAAGTAGTCCAGGTCAATATAGACGATGAAACTAATTTCAAGCCTATCTTTATAAGTGAGAGTTTATTCCCCATTAGATAAGAAGTGCTTATATCCCTTGTTCAAGAATACATCGACTTTTTCACTTGGAGTTATGAAGTCATGCTTGGGTTGGACCCAAATCTGGCTATGCATCCCCTCAATATTAATCCAAGTATCAAGCTAGTCAAACAACTGCAGCAACACTTTCTTCCTTAGTTGATAGAGCAAATCAAAAAAGAAATTCACAAGCGTATTGATTACCGGTTCATCTGTGAAGAGCAGCACTGGATTGGTCGGCTAACATCATTGTAGTAATGAAGAAGAATGACAAAATTCAGATATGTATCGACTTTAGATACCTCAATCTCACCTGCTCAAAAGATGAGTTTCCTCTCCCTATCGCGAATGTCATAGTTACCAATACATGCGGGTTTGAGAGGATGTCATTCATGGATGACTTTTTTGGATACAACCAAATCAAAATACATCTACATAATCAAAAGCACATAGCTTTTAGCACACATTTGGGATTGTATTGTTTTACGGTAATGACCTTTGGTCTGAAAAATGCCGGAGCTATCTGCCAACTTGCAATGAATATGATTTTTTGTGAGCATTTAAGCAAGACAATAGAATGCTATGTTGATGATCTTGTGGTCAAAAGTCATCACAAAGAGGATCACCTCAATGACTTGAGAATAGTGTCTGAAAGCATGCAAAACACCAGCTCAAGATGAACCCAACTAAATCTTTCTTAGGGGTATCATTTGGCAAGTTCTTTAGATTTATTGTAACATCTAAAGGGATACATGTTGACCTAGAGAAAGTAAAGGCTATAGAAGAAATGCCACCTCAAAAAAATCTTAAAGATCTCAAAGGCTCGTAGGGATGATTAGCTTACATCCATAGATTTATAGCTAATCTAACTGGAAAAGATCAACGATTTCAAAGGTTGATGAAGAAGGGTGTTTCATTCGTATAGGATGAGTCTTGTCAAAGAGCTTTTAATGAGATCAAAGAATATCTCACGAAGCCACTTGTCCTAGCCACATCGATATCGGGGAAGCCATTCCTGGTCAATGTTAGGGCTGTGGACCATTCTCTTAGAGCACTTCTTACCTAAAAAATGATGATGGTTATGAACAAGCCATTTACTATCTCAGCCAACCTATGATTGGAGCTAAGCATAGCTACAACCTAGTTGAAAAGGAATGCCTAGTTCTGGTATTTGCAGTCTAGAAGATACGACACTACTTAACTGGCCAATCCATCCATATCATCTCGAGAGTCAATCCTCTACGGTTACTCATGACAAAACCTGGATCTCAGAATTCCATGCTTCATAACCAGGCCATATTACTATGTTAGTACGACATGATGTTTGTACCTTAGAAAGTAGTTAAGATCCAAGCAATAGCTGACTTCTTGGCAGATCACCCTATCTCTAAGTCTTCGAAGCTCTATGAAGACACTCTAGATGAGGATTTCGAATCAAATATCACATTGAACAACCAAGTGTGGCAACTTTACTTTGATGGTGCATCACGACGTAATCATAAAGGGATGATCATCGCAGGAGTGGTGGTAGTATTCATTGATCCCCACGGTCATATTTTTCCCCACGCTTACTCACTTATTGAGCCGTGCTCTAACAATGTGGCTGAATACAATGCCCTTGTGATAAACAGAAGGGCTCTATCCTTTCCTCTTCGGTCACGCCTTTCCAAGATTAGGGTTGAAATTAGAATTTCATCTCAATAAATGAGAAAGTCATTTCTAGATCAGGTAGCAAATCCTATAAAAGTGAAAGTTATCTGAATCTTTTTCGATTCTCGGAGTGGAGATACCACTCTTAGTCTCACCTCCTATGATTCTCGAAGTGGAGATCCCACTTCTAGTTTCTTTTACACTGGAGAGAGAATATAAAATTCTTCCTCTCCAGCATCAAGAAACAGAATATAAAATTCTTCCTTTCCCACATCAATGTTTTCTAATCCTTCAATCTAGAATTCATCTTAGGGAATTTTATCCCGAAGCCTAAGTAGGGACAAGCCAACGCCTAGCAAGCGTTGTCAGTTTAGTCTTTTACCGATTGAAGAAGACACCAAGATTCATCTTAGAGAATTTTATCCTGAATCCTAAGTAGGGATAAGTCTATGCATAACACGCATTCTTGGTTAGTTTGTAACCATAGAAAGAATGAAAGCCCACATATTCAAAATTGTGACAAGTTGTTATTAATAATACCACAATCCATACCTTACACATGTGGGGAATTTTATCCCGAATCCTAAGTGGGGATAAGTCTATACCTAACACGCGTTACCGATTTAACCTTTACTGATTGAAGAAGACACCTGAATCCAAGTCGGGGGAATTTTATCCTAAAACCTAAGTAGGGATAAGTCTACGCCTAACACGCATTGCCGGTTAATTCTTAACTGTAAAAAGAACGAAAGTCCATATATTCAAAATTATGGCAGTTTGTTATTAATAATATCATAATCCACGCCTTACACGTGTGGGGAGTCCTAAGGAGGGATAAGTCAACGCCTAACACGCGTTGTCGGTTTACTCCTTTTCTGATTGAAGAAGATGCCAGAATTAAAATTTAAAGAATTTTATCCCGAAGCCTAAATAGGAATAAGCCTGCATCTAATACATACAGTCGGGTAGTCTATTCTCGTGAGAAAGACGAAGCCTATGTATTCAACATCATAGCACCAAGTCTAAAAGAGTTTCACTCTTTTAGCATAACGTCACGTGCGGAACGGGTTTAGATAATCCGCACGCTAGCCCGATTCAAACGGAAATCAGTAAAGGCCCGTCAAATCTGTTAATGGCTAGGAGTTAGCAAATAACCCTAAAGTCGATGCCTAACACGTGTTGCCAGTCAGTCTCTTGCCATAAAAGAAGATGAAGCCTATGTATTCAACATCATAGCACTAAGTCTAAAAGAGTTTCATTATTTTAGCACAACATCACAGGCGGAACGGATTTAGATAACCCGCATGCTAGCCCGATTCAAACGATAATTGGTAAAGGCTCATCAAATCCGTTGATGGCTGAGGGTTTGCCAAAAATCCTATGAGTATTGTGGTTGATTATTTCAAA
>JBAKGM010078518.1:0-13251 GCA_037177215.1 Asparagus racemosus | reverse complement strand
TGGCCACATGGCCGCAGCACTTCAGCCAAGAGCCGAAGTACTCGGCCTCTTGGCCGAGCACGCACTTCAGTGCACCCCCCCTTGACACTATAAATAGGAGGGGGGTGCACAGTTCTGGGGGTTAGGATTTTTGGTGAAAATTTTGGATCTACGCGGGAGCTCTGTCAAATTCAAGGACAGCCGTCGGTGTCTACAGATCAGATCTATGCCGTTCAACTCCAACACCCGCCGATCTAAGGTCAGGTTTGCAAAATCTAAACTTGCCCTCTAGTCTAAGCTGTGTCTTAGACTCAGGGTACCCTCTAGTATAGGCTGCATCCTAGACTCAGGGATAGCTCGTGATTTCTCCTCGTAGATCTCACCAGCTCTGTTTATCTTCCCCCTCGTGGGTTGATTCCCAATAGATCTGCAAACCCAGCACCTAGATCAACTCAAGATCAGGATCGCTCGGTGGTCCACAGACGTAAAAGAAGTCCCCGGCATAGGCAAAGATCCCACGCAAGCGAGGGTCCAATAAATGGGCCCCGCGTTTGTTCAAACTGCAAAACGTTGTAATTTTGATTTTGGTATTTTCATTGTAAAAGCCTTATAAAAAGGCGAGTTATTACGTGAATTACATTGTAAAAAATAAATTTGTAACGAATTCGTTTGTAGATCAATGAAAATGTCAACAACGATTTTCCCCGCGAACACTCACCAACTATTTGTACCAATATATGATGAGGAGGAGGATGACAGAGAGGTGGTCATCAAAGAGGTGTACACAACCCAAGTGAAACCGGAGCCCCGGGATTGGTGTTTCCCTATAATCGACTATATCCTATATGGTATTTTGCCAGAAGATGTAAAAGAGAGGGAATTGATCTGAAGAAGAGCGCCAAGGTTCTTTTATGATTCAGAGACCCAGACATTATATCTTCGCGGCTACGATGGCTACTGCTCCGTTGTCTTTCGAACAAAGAAGCAAAAGAAGTCCTTAAGGAAGTACACAGAAGAGAGTGTGGCACACACTAACCTGGTCCTAAACTTTATGATCGTATCAGAAGAATGGGATACTTCTAGCCAATGATGATTAACGATGTGATCGAGTACACTTGAAAGTACCACACGTGTCAAATATATGCGAATTAGATGCATCAACCCCCGGAGCATTTGCATCCTTCGGCTACATCTTGGCCGTTCGAGACGTGGGGGATAGACATCGTGGGCCTTATGTTTCATCTGTCGGTTAAAGGTGATTAGTTCATTCTCGCGATTATCGACTACTTCTCCAAGTGGTCGGAAGCAATTATGCTTAAAGAATTCAAAACGGATAGTGACATCAGGTTCATCAAGCATCACGTCATCTATCGACACGGCGTGCTGAGACAGATCATACATGACAATGGTCCTCAATTCGTCAGCAATGCTTTCATCAGGTTTTGCAAGAAGTATAAGATTCAAGACATCTCATCGATGGCTTATAATCCTGCTGCAAATGAATTAGCGGAAGTGTTCAACAAGACAATCATTAAGATCCTACCGAAACTCGTGAAGACCAATAAACATGATTGGGACGATAAACTCAAAGAAACACTCTGGGCATATCGCACCACAATATGCACACCTACCATAGCTACCCCATGTTCTCTGGTACACAAACGTGAAGTCGTACTTCCATTAGAAACCCAAATCCCATCACTTCGTATCGCTCTTACAACTGAGATGATGACGGAAGAACAACATCGGAGACGTCTTGAAGAGTTCGAGATGTTGGATGAAAAATGCCTTGAAGCTCAACAACACATTAAATTTTACCGAGCCAGAATGTCAAGGGCTTTCAACAAGAGAGTACGACAGAGAGGCTTTAAGGAAGGAGAGCTGGTCCTCGCTGCTCGACGACCAATAATTCTCGATTCTAAGAAAAAGGGTAAGTTTGAAGCCAAATGGGAAGGACCGTTCATAATAGACACAGTCTATTCGAACGGCGGGTATTGCCTAATCACCCAAAATGGTGACAGGCAATTAATGCGGTTAAATGGGAAGTTCCTAAAAAAGTACTATCCTTAGTATATTTAGGATAATCCATTTTGACGGGAAGTTCCTCGTTTCCTCATAGGATATTTCACCCATTGTCCTTGAGGTTAACCCTAAATCTGTTCCCCACCATAAATTCCCTCACTAATCAAATTCGTTGACGGCGAGTCCACTAAAAATGCTTTCTAGTCTAATCCACCAGTAAAATCCCCTCTTGGTTCCTTCCACGAATAAGAGGTCCACTTTCAGTGTTAAGATCCCCTTGCGATAAACAGAAGGGCTCCATTCTTTCCTCTTCGGTGAAGCCTTCCCAGGGTTAGGGCTGAAATTAGAATTTCATCTCGATAAACGAGAAAGTTATATTCAGATCAGTTAGCGAATCCTATAAAAGTGAAAGTTAGCTGAATCTTTCTGATTCTGAGAGTGGAGATCCCACTCTTAGTTTCATCTCTTAAGATTCTCGAAGTGGAGATCCCACTTTTAGTTTCCTTCACACTAGAGATAGAATATAAAATTCTTCCTCTCTAGCATCTGGAGAAAGAATATAAAATTCTTCCTCTCCAAGAGCAAGAGATAGGATATAAAATCCTTCCTCTCTTATTTCGGGTTTGCCTTTACCCTAAAAAAAGACCTCGAGATAGGATATAAAATCCTTCCTCTCCAGCATCGGGAGACTAAATATAAAATTCTTCCTTTCCTACATCAGCACTGGAGATAGAATATAAAATTTTTCCTCTCGAGGAGTAAGAGATAGGATATAAAATCCCTCCTCTCTTATTTTGGGTTTGTCTTTACCCTAAATAGAAGATCTGGAGATAGGATATAAAATCCTTCCTCTTTAGCATCGGGTGCCTGAATAAAATTCTTCCCTTCTCATATCAGTACTAGAGGTAGAATATAAAATTCTTCCTCTCTAGGAGCAAGAGATAGGATATAAAATCCTCCCTCTCCTGTTTTGGGTTCATCTTTACCCTAAAAAGAAGACATGGAGATATGATATAAAATCCTTCCTCTCCAGCATCGAGAAAAAGAATATAATTCTTCATTTCCCACAATAATTTTATCTTTTCAACAAAAATCCTTCAATCCAGGATTCATCTTACGGAATTTTATCCCGAATCCTAAGTAGGGATAAGCCAACGCCTAGCACGCGTTACCGATTTAGTCTTTTACTGATTGAAGAAGACACCGGAATCCAAGTCTGAAGAATTTTATCCCGAAGCCTAAGTAGGGATAAGTTAACGTCTAACACGCATTGTCGGTTAGTTTTTAACTGTAAAAAGAATGAAAGCCCACATATTAAAAATTGTGGCAGGTTGTTATTAATAATGCCACAATCCACGCCTTACACGTGTAGAATTTTATCTCGAATCCTAAGTAGGGATAAGTCAATGCCAAACACGCATTGCCAGTTTAGTGTTTTACTGATTGAAGAAGACACTGGAATTCAAGTCTAGGGAATTTTATCCCGAAGCCTAAGTGTTCGCGAGGAAAACAGTCGTTGCTGACATTTTCATTAATCTGCAATTGAACTTGTTACAAATTTATTTTTTACAACAGAATTCAAATAACAGCTCGCCTTTTTATAAAGCTTTTACAATGAAAATATCAAAATCAAAATTACAACTTTAATTTCCAATTTGAACAAACGTGGGGCCCGTTTATCAGACCCTCGCTTGCGTGGATGTCTTTGCCTGTGCCGGGGACTTCTTTTACGTCCGTGGACCACCGAGCAATCCTGATCTTTGGTTGATCTAGGTGCTAGGACTGCAGATCTGACGGGAATCGACCCACGAGGGGGAAGATAACCGGAGCTGGTGAGATCTACGAGGAGAAATCACAAGCTGACCCTGAATCTAGGACGTCCTAGATTAGAGGGTACCCTGAGTCTAAGACGCAGCTTAGACTAAAGGGCGAGTTTAGATCGCAATACCTGACCTTAAGATCGGCGGGACTTGGCGTAGATCTGAACCGTGCACTTTGACAGTTACTTTTGAATCTGACGGAGCTCCCGTAGATCTAGATTCTTCACAAAAATTTCCAACCCCAACATCTGAGCACCCCCCTGTATTTATAGGCTCATGGGGGGCGTCGCATCGTTGACATGACGCACTCGGCCAGGCCAAGTGTGCAGCGGCCATGGGGTCGCTGCACCTCGGCCAGGCTGAAGTGCGGCGGCCTTGGCCGCTGTACTTCAGCCGTTTGGCTGAAGTGCCGGCGTTCTCGACGTTTTTCGACAAGTTTTCTTCGTCGTTTTGTCGACTTGTTGCCTTTTTCGTCGACGTTTCGTCTGCGTTGACCTGTATTCCGATCTTTTAGATTGTTTCATAGAGTTCAGAATTGAGTTGGTCGATCCATCAATTCGTCATCGACGTTCGAGTCTGATCGACCCGTCGAGCTAATTTCCTGCTGTTTTGGAACGTGACCGTCGGATTTATTCCGCGATACGTCGTTCTGTTGACGCGTACACCTTGTCGACTTAGTTCGGATGTTCGTCGACCCGCTTAATGCGTTTGCGGCATTATTGCGTCGTCTGTTTCTTAGTTTCGTCGATCGATGGTTCGTTGGTCGCGAACCCACCTTCACGAGTCTGATTCAGGCACTGATAAGCGATTTTCAACGCCTACAACAATTACTTTTCTTGGGAAGCGAAGCGTTGAACGTAGGAACCGAAGCGTCAAACACGAGAAACGAGGTGGCGAACATGGAAAATGAAATACTGGGGACTTGAATGCTGATCCGCTCGACCTTCCTCCCAGATACACTCGTCTGGCCCAGGACCTAAAACTCTGTTTTCACTCAGACCCGTCGCAAAGCCGACTCCAAGTGAAAGGGGCTAATTGTTTCTGAACCCTTCCCGATGATGACTCTCTCGATTAAAGGGGAAAAACCACTCCCACAAACGATGGTGAAGTGTGCCCCGGACGCACTGGGGAGGGCTCCGCCTGGTTACTCTGGCGTTGATCTCGACTGTCTCTCCCCTGGGACGCTCAGCGTGGCCACAGAGAGAGGGCCACTATGCTGACCGGTCCCCTCTTGTAGATGACACGAAAGGCGGTACCAGTCGGTCCCCTCTTGTGGACGACACGAAAGGCGGTACCAGTCGGCCCCCTCTCGCGGACAACACGTAAGGCGGCATTAGTCGGTCTCCTCCACGACCGAAGCCGACAGCTATAGACAATAAAAAAAAAAGGGGCCAGAAGACAAGGGTCACATGCCCCTTTATTATTCGAACTTGAAATCTAAAGTTCGCTCAAGCAGCATATTCAACCGAGGTTCACCTAAGCAACGAAACTCGACATCCAGCCGAACTCAACTTCAAGCGAAGTTCGCTTGAGAAGCGAAGTTCAATATCAGGGCGAGATCCAACCACGCGGGGAAACCTAATACACAAGTGAGGTTCGCCCAAGCATTGAAGTTTGATGTTCAATCGAGGCTCACCCCCGCAGCGAAGCTCGACATTCAACCAAGGTTCGCCCATGCAGCAAAGCTCGACGTCCAACCGAGCTTCACCCACGCGGTGAAACTCAACATTCAACTGAACCTCGTCCACGTAGTGAAACACAACATCCACCCGAAGTTCATCCACCCAACGAAGCTCGACAAGCAATAGAAGTTCACTGGCTTGGGGAAGCTCGATTGCTAATAAGGGGCTACCTATACGAAGAAGCTTGACGGTTAATGAGGTTCGTCTGCAAAGCTTATGACCCAGTCAGCCACGTGGGATAAGGGATAGGCGTCAGTTGCACCCACAATCACCCAAATGCGCCCACGTCACCACATCCCAAGCACGTTAGTTACATGCTTAAGTCCCTATAAGCAGCTGTGAGCAGCTATGAAAGAGGACACAGACACGCGGAGGCACACGTAGACGCACGCAGAGAGCCACAGACGAACCCAACAATCTCAAGATCACCAGCAACCTTGTTCTGATCGTCAACGGGAAGCAGACTCGACGTGAGCATCGAGAAAAGCATCCTTCCGCTACCGAGAACCCACATAACAAAAGAGAAGTCAAAACAATCTTCTCTTCCTCTGTAATCGAGAGAGCTTGATTGTAATCTATTCAAATTCAATCAAACAAAACTTTTTCAACCCTACAATATATTGAGAAACAATTCTTCCACATTATTTGCAGAGCCTCATGGTAGGACTCTCTAGATTTCCTCTGCTATATGCTTGTGTTAGCGGTGACTTCAGTGACCCAATAGCTTCCTTAAGGGGAAGAAGCAGCTTTTGTTTCTTAAAAATATTACTTTCCGTAAGTTTCTTAATCTCTACCAATTAGAACAGAAGCGTTCCTAGGGTTATGATTCCATCATTTTGCACTATGAACATATGTACATGGGGGTTTTCGCATGAGCGGGGACGCATGTATTTTAAGGAGTTTATAGGGTGAGAGAGACCATCTGAGTCGACAAATCATCTTCATTCTTTCCAACCCATGACTGGGGATGCATGAATACGTAAGAAATCCTCTTAACGTCAAAATGAAAATGTTTTATCAGTATATAGTAAGAAACTGAAATTATGTGGTTTATACTTAATTAATGAGTGAAGTCCAGAATCACCATTGAAATCCTTAGATAAGATGCCGTAATCCTTTTTATAGTTTTATTGACAGGAGAGGAGCAGGTCAATGAAATCAATAGACGTTAAGAGATGTCGAAGGCGATACATAACCAAAAATCTTGAGTCGACTACAGCTATTCTTATTGGTAGTAATGGAAAATAGTGATAGGCTCCAACTGATGACTTGAAATTAATTCCAGGTCACAATGATAACTTTATGTAATCGTTTGTGGCAACGATAGCCAGAATTATAGCTTGTCCTAGTGAACAAGTGGCTGCAATGAAGAATCTGCCCGGTTCAACCCCATAGACATGATCAGGATGTATCCTGATCATTGTGGTCAATGTCTAGTGGATAGGATTATGTCATAGATTCCAGAAGGCTATCCAAACACTGGCTCGGGGATTTTTTTTTTATGACAAAATACTGAAATGATAGTTAATTCTCCAGGTATAATTAAATCTTACTGATGTGCGTTTTTTTTATTACATGGTGATGGAGGGATAGGAATAGACTAGTAGTTTGCACGGGGACTTCTATTTCTATGCATCGGCAAATGATCAAGTCACTACTCCAGCAACCGTGAAGTGCTCCTCCAGTTACCTTCTTTGGCCTGCATATTAGAGTCGTTACGTTCTTTCCAAAAAAAGCAAACAAATTCTTACGATTACACTGTCTCAAAAGTTTCTTACGTTCTTTCCAAAAAAAGCAAACAAATTCTTACGATTACACTGTCTCAAAAGTTTCTTTTGTTATTAGGGATTATTGCATTCAGACACCTAAGCTCGAAACTCTTCTAGAAAGATAGGCCAGGATGTTAGATTGAACTTCATTTTGAATAGTACCGAGGGTGAAGCTACATTTGAGTAGTTGGTGTTGTGAGGCTTTCGTCACAGTTCTATGAAGAACACAGCTGATATTTGGTCCAATACCTGGTTTGAGAAGCGCATAAAATACATACAGTTATATAGTCTAATTGGAACAATATGCGCGAAAGCACACACTTACCAATGCCCACAGGCATGCACATCATCGATAATCGTTTCACTGAATTGTGCAAATAATACATCTTGTTCGCTCATATCAACATTTCCCAGTTTTGACTAACAGATAAAGTTTAGGGGGAAAATATCCAGTTTCAGGGGTGGAAATTGAGTCTTACTATCATGTTATCGTGGTAACAGAAAATTCTGTAGCTGTCCCCGCGAATTACAATGCTAATTCTTAGAACTTCCATTAACCGGAATCAATTAAACTAATTGAAAGACCGAATTAAGTTAAGCTAATTCAAAGAGTAAAAAAAAAAAATCAAAGTAAGGAAAGACTATTGGGCGCACGCCGGTAGCGTATATCCGAGAAAATCTCGACAAACAAGTAAACAAACTAGGCAAGAACACAATAAAGCAATAAAGACATGAAATTTACGTTGTTCGGCAAGTTGCCTACGTCCACGGGGCAAGCAGGAGGAAATTTTACTAACCGAGAGAGAGAATACACGTTAGAGTTACAAGTTTTCACCAACAAACCCTAAAAACAAACTCTCAAATCTCTCACAAGATCTCCTCCCCAAAGATGCACAAGAGCCTCTCAAAGACTGCTCAAAACCGAGTTCAAACATATCCTAAAAGGTTATTTATAAACTCTAAACGAACCGGGTTTAAAACTAAAATCCAAACAGACTCGTAATAGGAATCTGCCCAGAGTAGTCGACTATTACTGTAGCAGTAGTCGACTACTAAGGTTAAAACTGAGCACAGCTTTCTGTCAATTACAATGTAGTCGACTACTACTGTAGCGGTAGTCGACTACTAAGCCCCAGCCAGAAAACTGTCTTTCTGTCGACCGCAGTGTAGTCGACTACTAAATCTCTGAAGTCGACTACTCTGCACAGAAATTGTCCGTGCATGTTCTTCACTCTCATATCTTTGTTAATTCTATTTTAGGCTCGTAAAGCTTTATATTTATAAGTTGCACACCCAAATCCATTAAATAATCCAAAAACTGTGAAATAGGAGCCGAATATAGCTGAATGAACCACTTCAATGAACAAGGATATAGATCAGATCACAATTAGAAAGTTGATCTTTTTAAAGCTTGGCTACTTTTCCATATCGGATCTTTGAAAAGCAAGAGCAAAATGATTACGAATTTTTTAATCAGTTTGACTTAGTTCAACAATGCATATAATTCTTGCAAAGTAATGATATTTAAATTACACATATCAATTAAAGTCAAGTATCATAATATAGAGTACATGTCATTGTTGAAAGCTTTTATAGCTTTCAAACAACAAACGAAAACAGGATAGGATCACCAAACACGCTATAAAGCCGTGCCTTAATCTACTTTCCGTTTGACCTCTTGATTTTCCTAAAAAAAAAAAAAGATAATAATTGATTAGATTATAGAAACGTCTTTCATACAATCAAAATTAGAAAGAAAATATATGATTCTGTCAGGTTGGTAAAGAACCCTCGTGTCCTATATCACTAAGGCTGTGTTTAGCAATTCCAAAATAAGTTTGGGTTTATCCCCAAAGGAAGGTTCGGGTTTTAACTACTTTTGGTTTAACTAGGTCAGGGTGATCCATTTGAGGGTTGGCTAAAAGAGTAAGGACTAGTTTGACATTGTTTTATTATTATTATTATTTTGGTCTTCTGCCCTTTTTTTAGAAGTAATAGTGTTAATTTCAGGCTGTTTTTAAAAGCAGCTTCTACTTTTTTTTTTAACTTATATTATATATAGAATTTATCTTTTGAGAATAATCTTTAAGCATAGTTTTACGAAACACCTTAAATATTTTTAGAAGCATCTTTTGATTTATGATTACCAAACGACTCTTTTCAACAGCATATAAGTTGTTTATATAAGTTACTTATATAAATAACTTATCATAAAACGATACCAAAGTGATGTTAAGCGGTGCCCCTAAATTATTGTTCCCCCTTACATTTTAAGTTTTAAGGAAACAAATAAAATTTCAATCAAATCAATTGAGATTTTTCAAGGAAGCCGTTCCAAACAGAGAGGTATTGTCATAATCATTTCTACTAGTATTTTAGCCCGTGCTAAGCACGATCTTATCACAATTTATCTATATTTCGTCATGTTTCAATCATTCTTATCTGAACACAATTTTAAAGATCTAATGACTCAACCCCCTTCGAAGCACACCCTCCTCCACCCCGATTGAGGTTAGAGAACATGTCCCCACCGGAAAATATATTTTCACAACTACCTAAAAGTAGAATAAAATCCAAATTAAATTTGAAAATTAGGAAAATTGAAATTTCTAATTATATAAAATCGAAAAAAATCGAAATTGTAATTTATAAATTCTGTTAAAAAATTACAATTTCAGTATTTTTTAAAAATATAAATTAAATTTTCACGATTTTGGTAATTTGAAATTTCACAAAATTTTTGTATTATTTCAGAAATTAAAATAATTTAAAAATTGTGAACATGATCTATAGTAGGTAGTTAAATTAAAGTAAAATTTTATAGTTTAAATTGGTAACTTGTATTTGGTAAAATTAAGTTGGTAATTTGGAATTTAATAAAATTTTGGTATTATTTTAAAAATATTTTGAAATTAAAATACTTTGAAATATATGAGCACGATCTAAATTAAGTAGTTTAATTAAAGTAAGATTTGATAATTTGAAATTTACTAACATTTTGGTATTATTTAATTCATAAGTTGTTCACATAAATTTGATAACTAAAAACATGAAATCAAAGTTATTGACATAAATTAGGTAACTAAATTATTTGGGTAAAACTTAAATAACCCAAAATATATTTTCATAACTATCTAAAAATGGAATAAAATCTAAATTAAATTTGGAAAATTACAAAAATAAAATTTTCAATTATATGAAATAAAAAATAAATTGTAATTTATAAATTCTATATAAAAATTATTTGGGTAAAAATTATAATTTTACTATTATTTAAAAATACAAATTAAATTTTTACAATTTTGGTAATTTGAAATTTACTAAAATTTTGGTATTATTTCAGATATATTATGAATTATAATAACTTAAAATAGTTTTAAAAATTGTGAACATGATCTAAATTAAATTAAGATTTGGTAGTTTAAATTGACAACTTGAATTTGGTAAGATTAAGTTGGTAATTTGAAATTTAATAAAATTTTGGTATTATTTCAAAAATATTTTGAAATTAACATAATTTGAAAAATTGTGAACATGATCTAAATTAGGCATGTAAATTAAAGTAAGATTTGGTAGTTTAAATTGATAACTTGTATTTGGTAAGATTAGTAATTTAGAATTTAAAAATATTTTGGTATTATTTAAGAAATATTTTGTAATTAAAATAATTTGAAATAATTTGAAATATTGTGAACATGGTCTATGTTAGTCAAATTAAAGTAACATGTCGTAATTTAAAACTTACTAAAATTTTGGTATTATTTAATTCAAAAGTGTTTCACATAAATTCGGCAACTAAAATCATAAAATTAAAAGTTGTTGACATAAATTCAGTGACTAAACTATTTGGGTAAAAATTTTAATTTCAAAAAAATTTAAAAATGAGAATCAAATTTTCACAATTACATAAAAATAAAAAATCAAAAACTCTAATTAAAATTTCAAATTTAAAAACTAAATTAATTTAATTATAGAAATATGATAAATAACCAAAAATATATTTTCACAACTATCTAAAAGCAGAATAAAATCCAAATTAAATTTGGAAATTTGGAAACTAAAATTTTCCAATTATATAAAATTGAAAACAAATTCAAATTGAAATTTGTAAATTTGGTTAAAAATTATTTGGGTAAAAATATTAATTTTAAAATTACATAAAAATTATGAACTAAATTTTCACAATTTTGGTAATTTTAAATTTTCTAAAAGTTTGGTATTATTTTAGATTTGGTATTATTTTAGATATATTTTGAATTATAATAATTTAAAAATTTGTGAACACAATCTAAATTAGATAGCTAAATTAAAGTAAGATTTGGTAGTTTAAATTGGTAACTTCTATTTGGTAAGATTAGTTTGGTAGTTTGAAATTTAATAAAATTTTGGTATTATTTTAGAAATAATTAGAAAAATTGTGAAAAGGATATAAATTAGGTAGTTAAATTAAAGTAAGATTTGGTAAGTTAAAACTTACTAAAAATTTGGTATTATTTATTTCACTTTTTTCTAAAATTAATTTTATTTTTAACACAATTTGTTGGTATGAAAATAATTTTTCTCAACTATTTAAAAACAAAAAATATTCAATTAAAGTTGCAAATTTGTAAATTAATTTATTTAGGAAAGAATTTTAATTGCTATAAAATTTTAAAAAATTAAAAAAGTATTTTCAAAAATATTTAAAAATGAAAAAAATCTAAATTAAAATTAGGAAATTAGGAAACTAAATTATATTCATAAAAATTTAATTTCTATCATCATATTTAAAAACACCAAAAATTCTCATATATTTGAATTCACGAACTCTTGATTTACATGAATAATTTTGAATTTAATAAACTTTCTCAAAGTTATAAAATTTAAGAATCATAAATTCAAATTAAATATTAGTAAATATGTTTTATAATTGCTATTTTTGAAAAAATCATTATCTTTTATTCTAACATATTCAATAAATCAAGTCTAGAAAATTAAAACAAAATATGCATTGAATTATGCTTGAAAAGAACTATTAGATATAAAAAAAATATTAAACATATTAAAATATAAATAATAAATTGTGGTAAAGAAATATTTAATACCTGAATTATTTTTTCCAAGCAACAAAAGTGCCATAGGTTGAAGATAAAAAAATTGCCGATTTGTTTTCCTACAATAAAGTTTATTAGAGATAAATTAAAAACACAACAATTAAATATGAAAAAATATTAAATGTATTAAATTAAAAAATATTATTCAAGGGTTGTAGAATAAATACCTGAATAATCTTTCTCCAAGTAAGAGTGCCTTGGATCGTAGATAAAATATCAGATAGTTGTTTTAAGAATTAAAACTCAAGATCCCAAAAAATAATATTTTTCGATAATGATTAAAACTAAAAAATACTGCACAATTAAAATAAAAATAACATTGGACGGGGGTAGATTAAATACCTGAATTATTTTCCTTCAAGCAATAAAAGATCCATGGGTTGAAGATAAAAAATTGGAGATTATTTTTTACATGCAGTAATTATTTTTGAGAAAAAATAAACAGCAACTATTACATAGAAAAATAATAATTAGACATATAAAATTAGTAATAACTAATCAAGGATTGCATAATAAATACCTAAAAAATATTTCTCTAAGAAAATTTGCCTTGGGTCGTAGAAATTAAAATTGACGATCTGAAAAAAATTTGATAACAATTAAAATTGGAAAAATACATAAATTAAAATAAAATAAATATTAGACGGGGCTAGATGAAATACCTGATGTATTTTTTAGAGATAAAAAAAATTCAGAGTTTGGGGAAAAGATTTTTCGTTAAATATTTTGTTTACGTGAAACTACAAAACTGAAATTTATTTATTTTCCATTTTGAAAAGAAACACCTAAATGAGATTATGCTGATTTGATGTTATTTGTGATTTGAATTAGTTATTAAAGATATTGCAAAAGATACACTTATTTATTATAAATTAGTTTTATATAT
>JBAKGM010078511.1:0-13252 GCA_037177215.1 Asparagus racemosus | reverse complement strand
GTGTTGAAAGTTGTTTCTTTATGTCGTTTAGTCCCACATTGGTTAGGGACAAGCCTCTTTGTATTTTTGATATTATAAATAACATCTAAGAGAGGAAACTAAGATATCCTCTCTGATTACTTCTTTTAACATGGTATCAGAGCCACAATAACCCTAGCCGTCATTCCTTTGGTGATTATTTTCTTTGTGAAATAATCTCCTAACCCTGGCCGTCATTTCTCACAAAACCCAAGATCCAAAATCTTAGAGTTCGAGAGATCTAAGAATCAGATCTACACTTGGCTCCTCTGGATCAAACATTGCTTTGATCCTGAGAAGAGTGGTGATTTCGCCTGGTCGATTTCACTCATTTTGGCGATTATTTCCTCCGTGAAATAATCCCCTTGATCGTGTAGCACCTCCTCGTGTTGAGGAGAAGAGATGAATGGGGGGCAAGGTAGATGATGAGAAGAGGGTGATGTTTGGAGACGAGGAAAGTTGAACACTGGATGTGGGATCTAGATTTGTGAGATCGGTGTGAGGGAACCAAACACAAATTAGATCGATGGAGACCGGCACAAACCCGATGATGGAACTCATCAAGAAGTTGAACCTGGAAGATGTTTCAACTTTGATGCAGTTCATAAGGATGACAACGGGAAAGGGCTTAACAAAGCCACCGCCCAAGAAGGTAGAGCTTTCACCTATCGACGTGATGTTCGAAGGGCCAGCAACATATCTGAGTTGGTCGTGCCGTGTAAGATATACCCTTGTAGGGAAGAACCTGGAGGGATGTCTGACGGGGGAGAAAACTGAGCCGGCTAAGGGCTCCGTAGGAAGACATGAGTGGAAGTCCACTCATATATTGGTATATATCTAGCTTCTCAATTCTGTAGTCCAGCCAATTGCAGGAACAGTAGATGACCATAGGAATGTGCAGGATGTCTGGGAGAAGCTGAGGAGGACCTATGATGGGGTCGGGAATAACCTGAGGATATTCCAGATCGAAAAAGAGATCAGCGCTACAATTCAGGGAGAGAACTGTATAGGAGTATGCCACGGAGCTGAGCGCTTGTGGCTGGATCACAATCACTTCTCGCGCCTAGCAAGCTGCAAGGACCTTGAGTGAAAAGAGCGCGAGGACTTTTTGCAGAAGACTATGCTATTCCTCCAAAGCTTAGCTCCATCATTTGAGCAGAGGACGGTGATGCTACTAGCATAGATAAAGATTCCATCTCTGGAGGAGGCAGTCTCGACCATGATACAGGAGGAGAGCCGTATCAGGCTATAGGATGGGATAGGTAGACTTTACGGGGAGAAGTCAGCACTGGTAGTCTCAAACCCAGGTAACACTGTATTCAGAGGGGAGACCAGGCAGTGCTTCAACTGCGAAGAGGTAGGGCATCTGAGACAGATGTGCTCTAAGCCACGCAAAGAGAGGGACAGGGGTGGACATGGACAGGCCGTGGCCGTGGCCATAGAGGCCGATGAGGTGGAAGAAGAGGCCATCGGGCGAATCTATCGGTGGCAGAGGGGGAGAAAGAAGTTGAGATGACTTTTACTGAGAAGGATCGAGCTCTCTTGGTGGCACTGAGAGGGAAACAGAGAGCAGTAGGTGACGTGTCCGAGGGTACATCTACTACTTTTTCTGGAGGAGACTATGCCAGTTACGCTCTTCGCGCCCACCCAAACAAATGTATGAACGACACACATGCTCTTGCATCTATGGCTACCACTAGATCTACAGACTGGATAATGAATTCTGGAGCATCCAGACATGTAACTAGTATTGTTAGTGAGTTATCGTCTTATACTCACCAGGCAGAGCCAGAGAGTATCCAAATTGCGGATGGTACAGCATAGACGGTGGTCGGTAAGGACACTGTTAATTGTACAAATTGTGTAATACTATCTAATATATTGCATGCTCCTTCATTTCCTGTTAGCCTGTTGTAGACGTTAAAAATTGCTTATAAGACCCTAAACCCGACTTGTGACAGGGAGTTAGCGTATGCGATCCATCCGACAATCCAATGCCGATCCAACGGCAAACAGTTGATGACGCGAACACATAAAGTGAGTCGACGAAATGCATGAAGCGAGTCAACAAAACGCAAACTCAAAGGTGAAGCCACGGTGCCGGGGAAATCAAAGCCACGGCGCCGGGGAAATCAACGAGAAAGCGCCGGCGAAATCAAAGCCATGGCACCAGGGAAATCGAAGCCACGATGCCACAGGAACCAACGAGACGGCGCCGGGGAACTCGAAGCCACGGTCGAGGGAATCAACGAGACGGCGCCGAGGAAATCGACGAGACGGCACTAGCCGGACTCAAAATGTCGACGGAACTGAAACAATCGAACTCCGGAATCGACGAAACAATCAACCGGACTCAGGAATCGACACCCGAATGAATCGGGCTTGGAAAAAATGTAGCTAAGTGGGTGGATCTGACCCCCCTTTTGCCTATAAATAGAGAGGGGGTCTCATTCAAGAGGGCTAGAAAATTTAGGCTAGAAACTTTTGCAAGCAGGGGAAAATTGTTGCAGAGGTTGGAATTTTTTGTCAAATGCGGGACCTTTTTACACCAGATCTCTTGCACACGGAGTTCTTCCCAACGCAGATCTAAAGATTTAGCGAGCGAGCAAAGGAGTTGGAAGAAATCTAGATCAAATTTACGGTGATTTCTTTCGGATCTAAGCTTAGTCTTGATCCCAAAAAGAGCTGTGACTTCACTTGGTCGATTTCACTTGCTTCAGACGATCTATTTTCTACGTGAAATAGTCCCCTCAACCCCGTAGATCTCGACTCGAATCTGATCACGCGGCAGTCCATAGACGGAACAAAGTCCTCGACACTGGCAAAGATACCCACACAAGCGAAGATCCGATAAACGGGTCTCGCGTTTGTTCAGGAGAGTCGTAAAGTGTAATTTGATTTTCATTATAAGTCTTATAAAAAGACGCCTCCTTTTTTATTTTGGATTCATGTGTAAAAGCCAAGAAGCTGTAATGAGTTCGAATGCAATGAATATCGGAACGACTTTCACCGCGAACAAGCTGACGACCACAGTTGGAGCTATCGATCTCAAATATGAGATCGTCATGCCGTAGCCGCAGATCCAGATCCCGGTTGACAAGGAGGCCGAATACTAGTTTGACCAACAGAAGTACGAGCAGTACCTTTCATCCCCTAGATCCTCCTCTCCCTGCAAGTCCAAGAGGATCTTCGCTGCAAGGAAGATCCGTTGGGCCTCAGATTCTGAGTTTCAAGAACAAAATTCTAGCTCCGCTACCGTCAAGATTGCAGATAGCGACATTTCCCCCTCGACGCCCGTAGACTTCGTCCCCTCGGCGCCGGGGATGACCGCAAAAGGTGCGCCCGCACTCTTGAAGAGAGCCTGGCAGAGACGGCGCCAAAACATGGAGCGTCGATTCGCCAAGGCCCTTCAGTCAACTGACGGGATTCGCTATGAGGCGGATCTAAGATCTAGGATGAATCAGAGGCTTCAGCCTCAGGCAGTTGATAGCTCCTCCAAGCTGTCGACAAATGAATGGGTCCGAGTCAAGCAGAACCGTTCAACACTTGAGGAGGGCATCCGAAAGCGCCGCACACTCCTTGCGCATGCACGGGCTCTAGTTCAAGAAGCCCGAAAATTGAAGAAGGAAGAGGTGGCCACAAAGCCACCGAAAATACGCCAAGTCTGGAGGCTAAAGTCCGGCGCCCCAACTCAGATCGCCCCGGCGCCGAGGCCAAAGCTTGCAGGCGCCCCTACTCAAAACGCCCCGGCGCCGAGGTCAAAGCCTGTAGGCACCCCAACTCAGATCGCCCCGGCGCCGAGGCCAAAGCCTACAGGCTCCCCACCTCAGATCACCCGGCGCCAAGGCCAAAGTCTGTGAGCACCCTAGCTCTGGTCACCCCGGCGCCGAGGCCACCGCCGGCATCCACATCCAAACCCCCGGCTCAGCCTGTTCGTGCTTCAATTGAACCCGCTGGCCCATCCCGAAGCAAGAAGACGATGTTAGAACGCCTCGGCCCGTTGCAAGACGATCGAGGCAAAATTCTAATCAAGGAATGCTTGGGTCCATTGAGAAAATCACGGGTCACCCCTAATGTTGGAGGTCACACCCACCTCAATAAAGACAGGAAGGCCCCTGCAGCTTTTCGCACCGGACTGCGGATCGAGGTTCAAGAGTCCGTCAAGACTTCACGCCCACACAGGCGAACGTCAAGACGAGTTATTTTTAGAAGCTTTGATAAAGCAGTCCGTTCTCAGAAAGAGACTTTTTCGTCTGATGACGACGGCGTTACACCTGAGAAGTCGTGCCAATACACGACGGGTTGCTCCAGCATTCAGACCGATGAGTTGTACTATCGTGCTGGGGGTAAAAAAATTTTGAAAAAGAAGTTCCCTAGAGAAGCCCGCACATTGTCTATGTTCGAAACTGGTCAGGGTGGTGTTGTCGGAGTGCAACTGCACCAAAGTAGCTCCGGCGAGAGTGTCAATCTTCGATAGACTTGACACCGAAATGTCGAAGCCCAGGTCAAAACGCTTCCGCAGAAGAAGATCAGTGTCTTAAGGCGATGAATTGCCGGGGGTCACCATCAACATGACGGGCAGAGGGACTTCGTCACGTGCACTTCCTGGTGCATCTCAACGAATAACTCAGTTGCGGACCAGGACTCTTCGCAGATCCAATTATGACAAGGTGCAGAAGGGGTTACCGTCAGATGATAAAGTGCCGGACACTGGCTCCACAATGACTTTTGATAATACGGTTTCTAGCGAGAGGTAACCCCGAGAGGCGCTCATGATCAGTGCTGAACAGGTGTCCAAAATACTTGAAGAAGCTATGGCCAAACAGAAGAACTTCAAGTTCAAGATGGAGATGGGTGTGCAATAAATGAGAGAGATGCATGACCAGTAAGTCCAAGCATTGATGAATCATTAGGGTGAATCAAGTCATGACAATAACGTCAACCAAATAGACAGCGACACAGACAGGAATGAATATCGTAACATCAATAATCCCCCCGATGAACGGAACGTGGGGGTAGCCTCGAGAATGCCGGTGGTAACGTCATCGTCTCCGAGAATGAGAAGATAAAGACCTCGAGAGCAAGATCAACTCTTTGATTTCCGCTCAAGAGGTAAAAAAGACGGGTATACCATGTCCGTATCCAAGGGAGTGGGAATCAATCCCGTATCCGGCGAAGTTCAGTCTAATTAACTTCATGACATTTGACGGGAAGGGTTCACCTACCCAGCACCTGATCTACTTCAAGTCTCACCTGGAAGTCATTTCCGGTAACGAGCCCTTGATGGTTCGATCGTTCGTTGACATCCTTCGAGGAGCTGTCTTCGATTGGTATTGCCATCTCAAAATAGGGAGCGTTAATAGCTGGGACGACATAGAGTCCATGTTCCTTGTCAATTTCTTCGACGATGACACCAAAATATCCATCGGGACATTGTTGTATGAAAAACAGAAGGATGGAGAGACTGTGGACAACTTCGTCAAACGGTTCCGCAATAAGGCTATGAATTGTGGGGACCCGATAACTGAGTTCATTCTCCAGACCTGCCACAATAACCTTTCGTTGGACGTTTTGCAAGCAATGAGAACGGCGCCGTCCAAGACTTGGAGGGATTTGAAGGTGCGTGGGACGCAAGCCCAGCGATTCCTTAAGAGGAAAAAGGCAGAAAAAAACCAGTAGGCAGCAGATGCACCCAAGTGGAATTTTGTCCCATACGGCAAGGGGAAAGAGCAGGAGAGAACAGCGATCGCGAACTAAACGTTCTAGCTGCAACCGCAGTAACAAACGCAACAGCGAGCGCCGCAGCAATTGCAGCCCTAATGGCAGCAGAGGCCGTAACAACAGAAGCCCTCTGCTTCGAGGTTCCCCAAAGTCTACTCCTTTAATGAAAACGAGGTCCCCGGTATTTTCAAATACTTTTTGGACAACAAGATCCAGCTGCCGCCGATTGTGAACTAAGAGGAGGTGAAGAAGGTCACGGATCCGAAATACTGTGCGTACCACAGAGCGGTGCACCATCCGACGAAGGCATGCTACCATCTTAATGATAAAATCTAAGCCTTGATCGATGTAGAGGTCATTACCCCAAAGCCATCCAAATAAAACCCAAATGGAAAAGACCGTTCGTAATAGAGACAGTCTATTCAAACGGTGAGTATCGCCTAATTACTCAAAATGACGACAGGTAACTAATACCAATAAATGAAAAGTTCCTAAAAAATACTATCCTTAGTATATTTAAGATAACCCATTTTGACGAGATGTTTCTCGTGAAATATTTCATCCATTGTCCTCAAGAATAATCATGAATTTGTTCTCCATCGTAAATTCTCTCACTGATCAAATTCATTGACGGTGAGTCCACAAAAAATCTTTCTGGTCCAATCCACCAAAATCCCCTCTTGATTCTTTCCATGAACAAGTGGTCCACTTAAAATTTCCTTCACACTGGAGATAGAATAAAAAATTCTTCCTCTCCAAATGTAAGACCTCTTTCGTGATAAACGGAAGGGCTCTATCCTTTTCTCTTCGGTCACGCCTCCCCAAGGTTAGGGGTGAATTGAAATTTCATCTTGATAAACGAGAGTCATTTCTAGATCAGATAACGAGTCCCATAAAAGTGAAAGTTATCTGTATCTTTTCGATTCTCAGGGTGGAGATCTCACTGTTAGTTTCACCTCTCAAGATTCTCGAAGTGGATATCTAACTTTTAGTTGCTTTCGCGCTAAAGATAGGATAAAAAATCCTTCCTCTCCTGCATCGGGAAACTGAATATAAAATTCTTCCTTTCCCACATCAACTGCGGAGATATAATATAAAATTCTTTCTCTCCAGGAGCAAGAGACAGGATATAAAATCCTTCCTCTTGTTTCGAGTTTCATCTTCACCTAGAAACAGGATAAAAAATTCTTGCTTTCCAGCATCGGGAAACAGAATATAAAATTCTTCCTTTCCCATATCAATCCTGGAGATAGAATATAAAATTTTTCCTCTCCAACACCTAGAGAGAGGATATAAAATTCCTCCTCTCTACCATCGGAAAATAGAATATAAAATTCTTCCTTTCCCCACATCAACTCTAGAGATAGAATATAAAATTCTTCCTCTCCAACACCTAAAAACATGATATAAAATCATTCCTCTCCACCATCGGGAGAAAGAATATAAAATTCTTCCTTTCACACGTCAATATTTTCTAATCTTTAAATCCAAAATTCATCTTGGGAAATTTTATCCCGAAGTCTAAGTAGGGATAAACTAACGCCTAACACGCGTTGCCGGTTTAGTTTTTTACTGATTGAAGAAGATACCAGAGTTCGATTCTAGAGAATTTTATCCCGAAACCTAAGTAGGGATAAGTCTACACCTAACACATGTTGCCGGTTAATTCTTAACCGTAAAAAAAATAAACGACTACCTATTCAAAAGTGTGGCGGGTCGTTATTAATAACACTAAAATCCACGCCTTACACATGTGGGGAATTTTATTCTGAATCCTAAGTAGGGATAGGCCAACGCCTAATACGCGTCACCGGTTTAGTATTTTGTCTGATTGAAAACACCCAAATCCGAGTCGGGGAAATTTTATCTCGAAGCCTAAGTAGGGATAAGTTTATGCCTAACACGCGTTGTCGGTTAGTTCTTAACCGTAAAAAAATAAACCCCTACATATTCAAACGTGTGGCGGATTGTTATTAATAACACCAAAATCCACGCCTTACATGTGTGGGGAATTTTATTCCGAATCCTAAGTAGGGATAAGTCAACGCTTCGCACGCGTTGTCAGTTTAGTCTTTTTTCCGATTAAAGAAGACACCAAAATTCCAGTCTGGGAAATGTTATCCCGAAACCTAAGTAGGGATAAGTCAATGTCTAACACGCGTTGCTGGTTAGTTTTTAACCGTAAAAAAAATAAACGCCTACATATTCAAACGTGTGGTAGGTTGTTATTAATAACACCAAAATCTACGTCTTATACGTGTGGAGAATTTTATCCTGAATCCTAAGTAGGAATAAGTCAACGCCTCGCACGCGTTGCCGGTTTAGTCTTTTTTCCGATTGAAGAAGACACTAAAATTCTAGTCTGGGGAATGTTATCCCAAAGCCTAAGTAGGGATAGGTCAACGTCTAACACGCGTTGCTGGTTCGTTCTTAACCATAAAAAGAATAAACGCCTACATATTCAAAATTGTAGCGGGTTATTATTAATAACACCAAAATTCACATCTTACATGTGTGGGGAATTTTATCCCGAATTCTAAGTAGGGATAAGTAAACACCTCACACGCGTTGCACGATTTAGTCTTTTTCCGATTGAAGAAGACACCAGAATTTAATTTTGGAGAATTTTGTCCCGAAGCCTAAGTAGGGATAAGTTAACGCCTCACACGCATTGTCGATTTAGTTTTTTTTCCAATTGAAGAAAGCACTAGAGTTTGATTCTGGGAAATTTTATCCTGAAACCTAAGAAGGGATAAGTCTACGCGTAACACATGTTGCCGATTAGTCTATCCCCGTGAAAAAGACAAAGTTTACGTATTCAACATTGTAGCACCTAGTTTAAAAGAGTTTCATTCTTTTAGCATGACGTCACGTGCAGAACGGGTTTAGATAATCCGCACGCTAGCCCGATTCAAACGGTAATCGGTAGAGGCAGATCAAATCTGTTAATAGCTGGAGGTTGGCCAACAACCCTAAAGTCGACGTCTAACACGTGTCGCCAGTTAGTCTCTTACCTATAAAAGAAGACAGTCTATGTATTCAACATCGTAGCATAAAGTCTGAAAGAGTTTCATTCTTTTAGCACAACGTTACATGCAGAACAGATTTAAACAATTTGCATGTTGGTCCGATCCAAACGGTAGTCGATAAAAGCTTATCAAATTTGTTGATGGTTGAGAGTTTGCTAAAAATCCTATGAGTATTGTGGTGGATTATTTCAAACAAAATAAGAAATCACAATAGGCAACAAAAACGCTCGCTGTAACACAGGAGTGAAGGCGGACCAGTGATGATGAAGTCTCGGTAACAACGGTCTCAACATGGTCCACCTGATCCTGCTGCATCTAAACTTCAAGGTTAGCAAAGACTCGAGCATCGTGCCATGCCTCCAGACGGGACTCCACTCGATCGGCTACGTACAAAGCTGAGCCTGCTGCTCGCAGCCCCTGTAGTTTCTGAAGCTAGAATTCCAAACGATCAAGTTCAGCAATAATAGCCTTGGCTAGCTCCGGCTACCCAGCATTCCTTATCAAGATCGCTCCAAGATACTGAACCCCCTTGAACTTACAAAGGGAAAGGCCGCTGTCGAGAAGCCTGTCAATCACCATGTTCATGGGAGAAAAAGAGGGGAGTGGACCTTTTATATCAATTTCAAGTGGACCCATATCAGTTCTGATTAGGACTCAAATCAGACCCTAATCAGGAATCCAAGTCAGGAGCTAAACCGAGTACCAAAACGGCACCAAATCAGCCCGTTAATTCACTCCCTCTCCCTCCCACACATCTAGAGGATTCCTGGAGATTTATTTAGCAGGATTATCACCTCATGAAGGTCCACTTTGCATCCGGCTCAATTTATTTAAGTCGCGGGGTACTCCAAAAAGGTATATGAGTGTAACTTATTTTCTATTTTGGTCGAGAAGTTCCTGGAAAATATTTTTTATATTTTGAGGATAACTTGCCCACCTCCAAACGGGTATATGAGGATAAACTAATCCCCGAAACTCTAGTATACGTACGAGTATCAACTATGTTGACGCCAGTCAACGTGTCGCAGCAAAGAATTCACCGATTAAATGTTGGATTCCGAGGAAATTTGGACGCCGGTCAACACATCGCAACGGAGAATTCGCCAATTAACGGAGGAGTCTCGGAAAAAGTTCAATAGTCAGTTATACGACAACTCACCGACACGAGTCAAAACAAAATGAACTCAGTTACCAGCTTCAGTTCAAGATTCCAATAACGGTCAGACAATAAATGCAGTACCGTGACACTTTCAGCCATCCTACAAAGTACTAGATAATCTGGAAGGATTGGAGGAATCAATTCTGAATCTAATCTCAGGTCCCGTTATACCTATTGAAGGTTGGGGCCTATCATATCCAAAGTATTTTAGACTCTTCTATAAAGAACGAGACTGAAACACTTTGGAAGGGGTATCTGTGGGCGTTGAAAATTGCCTATAAGACCCCGAACCCAACTTGTGATAGGGAGTTGGCGTATGGCGATCCATCCGACAAGCCAACGTCAATCCAATGGCAAATAGTTGATGACGCGAACACATAAAGTGAGCTGACGAAATGCATAAAGTGAGTTGACGAAACGCAAACTCAACAGTGAAGCCACGGCATCGGAAAAATCGAAGCCACGGCTCTGGGGAAATCGAAGCCACGGCACCGGGGAAATCGAAGTCATGGCGCCGAGGGAACCAACGAGACGGCGCCAAGGAATCGAAGCCACAGAGCCTGGGAAATCGAAGCCATGGCGTCGAGGGAATCAACGAGATGGTGCCGGGGAAATTGAAGCCACTGCGCCTGGAAGAATCAATGAGACGGCACCAGCCGGACTCAAAACGTCAACGGAACTGAACCAATCAAACTCCAGAATCGACGAAACAATTAACTAGACTTGGGAATCGACGCGACCGAATATATCGGGCTTAGAAAAAACGCCGGAACGATGCTAAGCGGGCAGCTCGGCCACAAATCCGACCCCCTTTTTTGCCTATAAATAGAGAGGGGGGTCTCATTCGAGGGGGCTAGAAACTTTGGGCTGGAAACTTTTGCAAGCAGGGGAAATTGCTGCAGAGGCTAGAATTTTTTGTCAAATGCGGGACCTTTTTGCACCAGATCTCTTGCACACAGAGTTCTTCCCGACACAGATCTAAAAATTTAGCGAGCGAGCAAAGGAGTTGGAAGAGATCTAGATCAGATCTACGGTGATTCCCTCCGAATCTAAGCTTAGTATTGATCCTAAGAAGAGCTGTGACTTCGCTTGGTCAATTTTACTTGCTTCAGACGATCTATTTCCTTTGTGAAATAGTCTGCTCAACCCCGTAGATCTCAACTCGGATCTGATCACGCAGCGGTCCACAGACAGAACAAAGTCCCCAGCACTGGCAAAGACACCCACGCAAGCAAGAATCCGATAAACGGGTCCCGCGTTTGTTCAGGAGTCATAAAGTGTAATTTGATTTTCATTGTAAGTCTCATAAAAAGATGCCTCCTTTTTTATTTTGGATTCATTTGTAAAAACCAAGAAGCTGTAATGAGTTCGAATGCAATGAATATCGGAACGACTTTCGCCGCGAACACCTGTTATCCATTAATGTCGTTATCCTTCAGCTGAAATGTGTTGTTTCTTTCGATATTTCTAAGGTAATCTTTTAGGAGAAGGGTACAGGGCGAAAACTTAGGACTGACACATGGCGTAGCGGGCTATGGTACCTGAACCATGAAGGAATGGACTCAGCGCTGACATCTATGGCTGAGAGGATGGGAGCAGGAGGAACTGAGGTATGCATAGAGGATGAGTTGATGCTACTTCATCAACGGATGGGACACCCTTCATTTAGTATTCTGGGTAAAATGTATCCAATCTTATTTTAGAAAGCAAATTAACAGAAGCTTCAGTGTAATGCTTGTGAGTTTGGAAAGCTTACTAGAAGCTCTTATGTTAGTTCGGGTAATAGGAGTTCTTGTAGTTTTGAGGTGATACATTCTAACGTATGGGGACCTTGTCTAATAAATTCTATAGATGGATGCAAGTATTTTGTTACATTTAGTGATTGTTTTTCTAGAGTCACTTGGGTGTACCTGATGAAAAATAAGAATGATGTAATTAATTATTTCAAAGACTTTCATAGGCACATCCAGACTCATTATGGTGCAGTGGTAAAGGTGTTGACGTCAAATAATGGGACAGAGTACACCAACAGAATATTTAGGGAGTATCTGTCAGCTCAAGGGATACAACACTAGACTACAGGAACATACACTCCAGCTCAGAATAGGGTAGTAAAGAGGAAGAATAGATATCTCCTAAAAGTTGCTAGGAGTATGATGATGGCAATGAATGTCCCAAAGACGTGGGGACAAACAGTTTTGACAGCTGCTCACTTAATCAATAGGATGCCTTTGAATGTACTGAAATGAAAGTCTCCGCGTGAGACACTAAAGGGAGACAGCGGGGAGACCCTACCATTGAAGGTAATTGGTTGTGTGTGCTTTGTGAAGGATGACAGACCATCTGTTAGAAACTTGGATCCTAGGGCTGTGAAGTGTATATTCGTGGGATACTCTGGCACACAGAAAGGGTATGTCTTTTGGAGCCTAGTGGAAAAAAGGCTGTTTGTCAGCATGGATGTGCGGTTTCGAGAGCTCGAGCCATATTACACAATGGGTGTAACTTCACCATTTTGAGACTCGCCTGATATTAGAGGTATGAGGCGAGGGGGAGAATGGTGAGAGCTCAAGGGGGTCAATCCCAATTTCGGTCCCTTACTCAGAAGAGCAGGAGGATGAAAACGAAGGGGAGGAGACAAGGGGTGCCCGGCCTACAGCTCAAGGGGAGTTGCCTATAACTCAGAGGGAGTTGCGTACATATAGAAGAATAGGGAAGCAGTCAGAGGTGCCTACAGTGCAAGAGGTGCCTACAGTGTCAGTGCCCAATCTCTCATCCTACTCTGCTCCAACTCTTGAGATACCTACACCATCCTTTACTTCATGCGATATCATTCCTTCTGCTCCTACCCCTCTGCCCACATCAGTGTCTGTAAGGACTACTCACAGTAATGCGGGTAATGCACCTGACAGATATGGTCGAGATTTTGCTTAATTTGTTTCCTATTTAAAAATATCCTTCATATGAAGCATTCATTGCATCATTAGATTCTATTACCATATCTAACAACTGGCAGACTGCTAAGGACCCAAAGTGGAAGGTAGCCATGCACGAGGAGCTAGGGCTCTTCAGAAGAACCACATATGGGAGTTGGTGACACTGCCAGCTGAGAAAAGAGCAGTGGGATGCACATGGATGTTTACTATGAAGCAGAATCCAGAAGGGCAGGTTGAACGCTATAAGGCACGACTGGTGGTAATGTTGGATATCATGTCCCCAAGATATTATTTTAATGATAACAACTTATTCACTATGTGTATTATTGTGCACTAACATATCAATGCAGATTTAATGTGATGAATGAGTTCAAGGCAAAAGAAGTAAAGAA
>JBAKGM010078500.1:0-13253 GCA_037177215.1 Asparagus racemosus | reverse complement strand
ATAAATTTATATCCTCCTTTTTTGTTGCTTATTATGATTTCTTATTTCGTTTGAAATAATCAACCACAATACTCATAGTATTTTTAGCAAACCCTCAGCCATCAATGGATTTGATGAGCCTTTACCGATTACCGTTTGAATCGGTCTAGCATGCAGATTATCTAAGTCTGTTCTACACGTGACGTTGTGCCAAAAGAATGAAATACTTTCAGACTTGGTGCTATAATGTTGAATACATAGGCTTCGTCTTCTTTTACGGGCAAGAGACTAACCGGCAACACGTGTTAGGCGACGGCTTTAGGGTTATTGGCCAACCCCTCAGCCATTAACAGATTTGATGGGCCTTTACCGATTACCGTTTGAATCGGGCTAGCATGCAGATTATCTATACCCGTTCTGCATATGACGTTGTGCTAAAAGAATGAAACTCTTTTAGACTTGATGCTATGATGTTGAACACATAGGTTCGTCTTTCTCATAAGAATAAACTACCCAGCTGCATGTATTAGACACAGGCTTATCCCTACTCAGGCTTCGGGATAAAATTTTCCGGACTTGAATTCTAGTGTCTTCTTCAATCGAAAAAAGACTAAACTAGCAACGCGTGCTAGGCATTGACTTATCCCTACTTAGGATTCGGGATAAAATTCCCCACACGTGTAAGGCGTAGATTGTGGCATTGTTAATAACAACCTACCATAATTTTGAATATGTGGGCTTTCGTTCTTTTTACGGTTAAGAACTAACCGGCAATGCATATTAGACGTAGACTTATCCCTACTTGGGCTTCAGGATAAAATTCCCAAGATGAATCTTAGTGTCTTCTTAAATCGGTAAAAGACTAAACCAACAATGCGTATTAGGCATTGGCTTATCCCTACTTAGGCTTCGGGATAAAATTCTCCAAGATGAATCATGGATTGAAGGATTAAATAACATTGATGTGAGAAAGGAAGAATTTAATATTCTATCTCTCGATGTTGAAGAGGAAGAATTTTATATTCTATCTTCAGTGGAAAGAAAAATTTGAAAGGATAAAATTGATGTGGGAAAGGAAGAATTTTATATTTGTCTTCTGATACTGGAGAGGAAGGATTTTATATCCTATCTTCAGGTCTTCCTTCTAGGATAAAGACAAACCCTAAAATAAGAGAGGAAGAATTTTATATTCTGTCTCTTATTTCTGGAGAGGAAGAATTTTATATTCTATCACCAAGTGAAAAGAAAACTAAAAGTGGGATCTCCACTTTGAGAATCTTAGGAGGCGAAACTAAGAGTGGGATCGCCACTCCAAGAATCGAAAAGGATTCAGATAACTTTCACTTTTATAGGATTTGCTACCTGATCTGGACATAACTTTCTCATTTATCGAGATGAAATTTTAATTTCAACCCTAACCTTAGGAAAGCATGACCGAAGAGAAAAGGATAGAGCCCTTCTGTTTATCACAAGGGGATCTTGCTCCTGGAGAGGAAGAATTTTATATTCTATCTCTAGTGCGAAGAAAGCTAAAAGTGGACCTCTTGTTTGGGGAAAGAATAAAGAGGAGATTTTGCTGGTGGCTTGGGCCAGAAAGATTTTTAGTGGACTCACCGTTAATGAATTTGATCAGTGAGGGAATTTATGGTAGAGAACAGATTTAGGGTTATCCTCAAGGACAATAGGTGAAATATTCCATGAGGAACTTCCCGTTAAATGGGTTACCCCAAATATACTAAGGATAGTACTTTTTTAGGAACTTTCTATTTATCGGCATTAATTGTCGGTCACCATTTTGGGTGATTAGACGATATGCGCCATTCGAATAGACTGTGTCTATCATGACCGGTCCTTCCCATTTGTGTTCAAACTTACCCTTTTTCTTAGAATCGAAAATTATTGGTCGTCGGGCAGTGAGGAGCAGATCTCCTTCCTTAAAGCTTCTCTGTCAGACTCTCCTGTTGAAAGCCCTCGACATTCTGGCTTGGTAAAACTCCATGTGTTGTTGAGCTTGCAGGCGTTTTTCATCCAACATCTCGAGCTCTTTAAGATGTCTCTGATGTTGTTCTTCCACCGTCATCTCAGTTGTGAGGGCGATACAAAGTGATGGGATTTGGATTTCTAATGGAAGTATAGCTTCAAATCTATATATTAGAGAATATAGGGTAGCTTCGGTAGGCGTGCGTATTATGGTGCGATATGCCCAGAGTGCTTCTCTGAGTTTATCACCCCAATCACGTTTATTGGTCTTCATGAGTTTCAACAAGATCTTAATGATTGTCTTTTTGAATGCCTCCGTTAATCTGTTTGCAGTGGGGTTATAAGCCGTCGACGAGATGTCTTGAATCTTAAACTTCTCACAAAACTTGATGAAGGCATTGCTAACGAATTGAGGACCGTTATCATGTATGATCTGTCTCGGTATGCCATGTCGATAGATGATGTGATGCTTGATGACTCTGATGACATTGTTCGTTTTCACTTCTTTAAGCAGAATTGCTTCAGCCCACTTAGAGAAATAATCGGTAATAGCGAGTATGAACCAATCACCTTTAACTGACGGAGGAAAAAAAGGACCCACAATGTCTATCCCCCATGTCTCGAACAGCCACGATGTAGCTGAAGGATGCAAATACTCTGGGGGTTGATGCATGTAATTCGCGTGTATTTGACATGCGTGGCACTTTCGAGCATACTTGATTGCATCATTAATCATTGTTGGCTAGAAGAATTACATTCTTCTGATACGATTATAAAGCTTAGGACCAGGTTGGTGTGCGCCACACTCTCCCCCGTGCGCTTCCTTAAGAACTTCTTCTACTTCTTTGTTCGAAAGGCACTAGAGCAGTAAGCCGTCGTACCCGCGACGATATAATGTCTGGGTCTCTGCATCATAAAAGAACTTTGGCACTCTTCGTCTGATCGATTCCCTAGCTTTTACATCTTCAGGCAAAATACCATAAAGGACATAATCGATTATAGGAAAACGCCAATCGCGGGGTTCTAGTTCATCTTGGGTTGAGTACACCTCTTTGATGACCGCCCCTTTGTCGTCCTCCTCCTCACTATATATTGGTACAAATAGTTGGTGAGTTCTCACAGTGACTAACTGTTTAGTCTCAGGAAGTTGCGCCAATGTTACTGCTAACGCTGCAAATGCATCCGCATATGCATTCTAGAGGTGCAGAATATACTCGATGAAAAATTCTTTAAACGAGTCCGCTATCTCAATGGCTGCCTAGTGATACGGAATCAGGTCTGGATTCTTGACTTCGTAGTCCCCACGGATTTGTCTAACTATGAGTTAGGAATCCCCAAAGGCTTCGAGATATTCGATCCTCAGCTCTTTAGCAAAACTGAGTCTAATAAGTAATGCATTGTATTTGGCTACATTATTTGAGCATGGCTTAGTTAGCGAGTAAGCCCAAGGCCTCACATGCTTCCTTGGGGAAACTAAGACAACTCTAACTCCATAAAAAATCTTAGAACATCTTGGGGTGCTTACCACATTAGTTACTTGAGAAGCTTAGTCAAAGTACAATTGCCATACTTGCTAATGCGATGTAGTGTTGACTTTGTGAGTTTTATCTGGCAAGTCATTATATAATTCAGCTGCATCCGTCGTTGGGTTAGGTTCTAAGAGATCGCAAATTGCCTGTCCCTTGACCGACTTCTGTTGCTTGAAGTGTAAGTCTTATTGAGACAAGAGCAAGGCCATTTTGCCAAATGCCAACTGATGGAGACTGGTTGCGTCATGAATATCTGGACTGGATTTACGTTGGAGATAACATAAATCATCTGTCCAACTAAGTAATGTCACATCTTTTGAATGGCGAAAACCAACACAAGGCACTAATTCTCAATCATCGGTTAGCGAGATTTAGCACCCACTAAAGTCCGGCTCAGGTAATACACTGCCTGTTCGTGACCGTTGTCATCATCTTGTGTGAGTAAAGTTCTTAATGAATGGTTTGTCACCTTGATGTAAATTAAGAGCGGTTTACCCGACTGCGGTGCAACAAGAACAAGAGGATTCGCTAGATATGCTTTGATATCCTTGAATGCCTTTTGATAGGCGTTGTCCCAGACAAATGATACGCCTTTCTTAGTTAGCTTGGAGATCGGCTGGCATTTTCCGGAGAGGTTTGATATGAATTGCCAGATATAAGCTAATCACTCCTATAACCCTCTGGGTTCTCTTAGATTTTTTGAGGGTTGTAATTCATGTATCGCCTTCACTTTATCTGGGTCAATATGAATACCCCTAGTGGTGATAATGAATCTGAGGAATTTGCCACTAGACATTCTGAGGAAGGATTTGATAGGGTTCATTTGTAGTTGATGACTCCGCATGAGATCAAACATTGTCCTCAGGTCTTTGATGTGGTCATTTTTGTTGCGGCTCTTCGCGACTAAGTCATTGACGTAGCATTCGACCATTTTCTGAAGATGTTCTTGGAAAATCTTTGTCATCGCTTGTTGGTACGTGGTGCCTGTGTTCTTCAGACCGAATGGCATGACCGTCTAACAGAAGATGCCGAGGGGAGTTCTCAACGCCATGTGTTTTTCATCATCCGGGTGCATTTTGATTTGATTAAAGCTCGAAAATCCTTCCATGAAGGACATTTTCTTGAATCCACATGTATTGTCAATGATAACGTCAGTGATTAGAAGAGAAAAGTCATCTTTTGGGCATGCGGCATTCAGATCTCTGTAATGGGCATGTGGCATTCAGATCTCTGTAATTGATACAGATTCTGATCGTCTCATTCTTCTTTAAAACTGGGACAATATTCGCCACCCAATTTGGATGTTGTTCTTCCCTCATAAAACCCTAGTCTATAAGCCTTTTCACTTCTGCTACAATTGCTTCTATAATCTGCGGGTGAAACCGTCTCTGCTGTTGCTTGATAGGTTTGGCATCCATCTTGATTTTGAGACGGTGCGTCGCCACATTGGGGTCAAGTCCTGTCATTTCCTCATAGTTCCAAGCGAAAATATCGATATATTCCCTGACGAGAGCAATCAACTCTTCTTTCTCTTCTGGAGAGAGACTGTTACTAATGAATATGGGCTTAGGGTGTGTTTCGTCACCCATATTGATCTGGACCACTTCATCCTCGGTGGGGGGCTTTCTTCGCTCGAACTAGTCTCCATATTGCATATTGAGGTGATGGATCCACGAGTCTTCCCATGTTGGTATCTCCTCATCGTCATCCATCATGGTGGGGTCGGCTGTAGTCATATTCGACATCAAACCCTTGAACATTTCACCAATGCTGGCGTTAGAATCCCAGACGGAGGAGTCAGATGAATATCTATCTCCCACATCAGATAATTAGTTATCGATCAACCAACAACATTCATCTTCTAGAGAAGATACATACCCCAATCCTCTCCTGAGTCCATAGTAATTATTGGGTTTCCCCTCTAGGCGTGTGCAGCTTTGGATGAGACTTGAAGACCTCATCTGAAACAAAGACTATCTCCTCGCGCAAGGTCATACCCCCATCTCTTTATGAGATTCTGCATTTCTGAACTATATCTGAATAGGTGAGAGCCAGGCTTATCATCATTAACTTCCTCTCTCGCAAAGTTGTCTGGTGCTGGAATCGTATCTCCTTTAACATAGACCAAATCCTTTTCATCACCTATTTTACCTAGAATAATGAATGTTGTCCTAAAAGAGTCCCTGATATGCTTCTGTGTTACACAAGATGACCGAATCGGTATGTGCAACTTGGGGTCATCATACAATCATTTCATCACATCAGTAAGAGACAGCGAGTACTCTAAATCATTATTAATTTTATTGTCGGCAAGTTGCCAATTACAACTATCCTTCGACGATTCTCCATCGTCAAGATTGACCACAAAGGATACAATGTCATTTATGACAAAACCACCATCGTAATCAAGCCCAGCTTCGGCATCAGCTTCCCCGCCGCTGTTCGTGTCTTGGGCTGATGATTCAGTATCAGACTCGTTACCGTAAAGGAGGGAGTCAGTAAAGTAGTTCTCCAACCCCTTATATGGCTACTTATCCGCGATCACATTCTTGACTTCATTATTCGTGTCAACATATTTTAGATACTAATGAAGGCTGGAGGGGACTATAATATTATTATGGATCCAGGGCCGACCCAATAATAAGTTATAGGAAGTCTCTGCATCAATCATATAGCATGTGACTTCAGATTTCAAATCTCCCATCTGGCACTTTATCTAGATTTTACCTAGTGGGAAAGATCTACTTGTATTAAATCCATAAATCACCATGCCTGTAAATGCTAATTTACTGGCAGGAATTTTGAGGCTATACATCACGCAGAGGGGCATGATACTCACAGCGAAACCCAGATCAACTTAGATTCGGTTGACTTCGCTAGAGCCAATATACCCAGTAAAATACAGTGGCCTGTCATGATTCAAACTTTTCATCTGTATGTCCTCCTTAGTAAAAGTAATGTAGGGGAAGTGCTTGGTTGCGAGGTAGCATTGCTGGGCTAAAAACTCTGGTTCTTCAGGACTTGGCTTGATCTGAGTGAGGAACACCTCTGAATCAGCCAGGGTTTCCTGAAGAGCCTCTCTGGTCTCTTTTGACAACCATAGCAGCTCATAGAGGGTTATCCCCGCTAGGATGTTAGTCAATTCGGCCATGACATCGAAGCGGTATGGGGAGCTCAAACTTCTCGGTTTATCCTTTCCAAATGGACTATTGAATCGAGACTGTTTCGTGACTTGAACCTCCTATTGTTGGGGTTGCTTCTCCTTCAATTTGGCCATGTCCTCCTTGGCAATTGCCTGCTACTGTGATTTTTCAGTGTTCGTAGGAGGAGTCATCGCCACTCCTAGCTCCGTCAGCGTCTTAGTATTTGAATTAGAAGCTTCGGGATACTTGTATTTGTACTCATGTTCACTCCTGGTGGCGAAGACTTCATGTTCCTCTTCAGAAAGCTGGAATGTCATTATCTGTTTATGATTCTCCTCTAGGATTGCTGAAGTGGCATTGCATAGTTTTCCCTTGCCTTTTGATTTCTTCCCAGATGAAGAGGTCGCCCACTGATCATCTTCGAGCGAGTCAGGGTGGACCCAGAGAATTTCGCCGTTTGAGGTGGTATGTGGCACAAGCCTCTTTTCATGTTGCCCGTGAGGATCATCATTCACCGTCTTCATCCCTACTTTAATGATGGGCTCCAATTGAAACTACGTTAAAGGCACCGATCCAAAGCTGATGGATATCACATTCACCCCCACTTTCTTATCTTTGGGTAGCTTTGGGGTAATGACCCCTATATCGATCAAGGCCTGGATCTTGTCCTTAAGATGGTAGCACGCCTTTGTCGGATGGTGAACTGCTCTGTGGAATGCACAGTACCTCGGATCTGTGACATTATTCGCCTCCTCCTGATACACGATTGGTGGTAGCTGGATCTTAATGTTCTCCTGGAGGTATTTGAAAACACTGGGAATCTCATCTTCCTTGAAAGAATAGGCTTTGGAGAACCTTGGTTCTGACAACTTCTGCTTTTGAGGCCATTACTGCCATTGGAGCTGCGATTGTTGCGGTTCTTGCTGTTGTGGTTGTTGCTGCAGCTACAACTAGAATGCTTGGTTAGCATCCACTGTCTTCACCTACTCATTCCCTTTGCCGCGTGGGAAGAAGTTTTGTTTGTGAGCGCCTATCGTTTGCTGGCCTCTTTCCACCCTTTTCCTCTTAAGGAATCGCTCGGCTTGCTCCTCGCGCACCTTCAAGTCTCTCCATGTCTTGGACGACGCCGTTCACATTGCTTCCAGCATGTCTAACGAAAGGTTATTGTGGCAGGTCAGTAGAATGAACTCCTCAATTATCGGGTCCCGACAATTCATTGCTTTGTTTCGGAACCGCTTGACGAAGCTGTCCACCGTCTCTCCGTCCTTCTATTTCTTATCTAACAACATTCTGATGGATATCTCAGTATCATCATCGAAGAAATTAGTGAGGAACAAGGTCTCTATATCATCGTAGCTGTTAATGCTCCCCGGCTTGAGACGGCGGTACCAATTGAAGGCAGCTCCTCAAAGAGTACCAACGAATGACCGAACCATCAATGGCTTGTTACTAGAAATAACCCCCACGTGGGACTTGAAGTAGATTAAATGCTGAGTGGGTGAGCCCTTCCTGTCGAACAGTGTAAAGTTTTTTAGATTGAACTTCGCCGGATACGGGATTGATTCTCACTCCCTTTGGTACAGACATGGTATACCCGTCTTCTTTACCTCTTGGGAGGAAATCAAAGTATTGATCTTACTCTCGAGGTCCTTTATTTTCTCATTTTCACCTACGTCTCTGTTCGGGTGATTTTGAGGAGGGACGGCGATGTTACCACTGACGTTCTAGAGGCTACCTCCTCCATTTCGTTAATTAGGGGGATTATCGGCATTACGGTCTTCATCTCTATCAGTGTCACTGTCCGTTTGGTTGACGTTATTGTGACGACTTGACTCACTCTGGCAATTTGTTAGTGCTTAGATCTACTGGTCATGTATCTCTCTCATCTGTTGCATAGCCATCTCCATCTCGAACTTGAAATTCTCCTTTTTCTTGGCCATAGCCTTTTCAAGCATCTTAGCCACTTATTTTGCACTGATCATGAGTGCTTCATGGGGTTGTCCCTTGCTGGAAACCATATTATTGGAAGCAATTGTAGAGCTGACGTTCAACACTTTGTCATCCGAGGGTAACCCCCTCTGCACTTTGCCATAGTTGGGTCGTTTGATAGTCCCGGTCTACAACTGAGTCATTCATTGTGATATCCCAGGAATGGCACATGTCGAAGTCCCTTTACTAGTAATGTTAATGGTAACTCTCAGCAATTCATCACCTTTTGACACTGATCTTCTTCTGTGGAAGCGTCTCCACCTAGGCTTTGGCATTTCGGTGTCGAGCCTATCAAAGACTGGCGTCTTCTCTGGAGCTGTCTTGGTGTAGTTGCATTTTAACAACACCGCCCTAATCAGCTTGGAACACAGACAATGTGTGTTCAATTCTGGGGAACTCCTTTTTTGAGATTTACTCGCACCCCCAACATGATAGTACAACTCGTCGGCATGAATGTCGGTGCAACCCGTTGTGTGTTGGTTTGACTTCTCAGGTGTAACGTCATCATCATCAGACGAAAATGTTTCCTTCTGAGGATGAACTGTGCCATCAGAGCTTTCAAAAGTGACTCGTCTCAATGTTCGCCCATGCGGGTGTGAAGTTTTAAAAGACTCTTGAACTTTGATTCGCAGCCCGGTGTGAGCAGCTTCAGGAATTTTCTTGTCGTGGTGGAGGTGGATGCGACCCCCAGTACTGTGAGTTGTTCGGGACTTCTTCAACAGGCCCAAATACTCCTTAAGTAGAATTTTGCCTCGATCATCGTGCAATGGACCGAGGCACTCTAATACCAACTTCTTACTTTGCGGTGAGCTTGCGGGATCAACCGAAGTAGGAACAGAGTTAGATGGAGACTTGAATGTTGTAATCGCCAGAGGTGGAGTTGTCTGAATCGTTGCTCTAGATTTCGGCCTCCAAACTTGGCACATCTATGGTGGCTTCTTAGCCAATTAATCCTTCTTTAACATTCAGGCCTCTTCAACTAGGGCCCGTGCGTGCACAAATAGTGTGCTGCGCTTTTTGATGCGCCTCTCGAGCATTGAACGGTTCCGTCTGACGCGAACCCATTCACTCATTGATAGCTTGGAGGAGCTGCCAACCACCTGTTGTTGAGGCCTTTGACCTCTTCTGAACTTGAGATCCGTCTCATAGCGGATCCCGTCAACTGATTCTAGGGCCTTGGTAAATTAGCACGCCAAGCGATGGCGTCGCCTTTGGTGCGCTCTCTTTGAGAGAGTCGGCACGCCACTGGCGGTCATCTCCTGCATAGAGGAGTTCAAATCAACGACTTTGGTAGCAGCGGGGTTGGGATCCTCGCCTTGAGATTCTAGATCTGAAGACCAACGCATCTTCCTTGCAGCGGGAATCTTCCTGGATCTGCGGGGGGAGGACGATCTGGACAGGGATGATAGATACTTCTTGAACTTTTATTGGTCGAACTCGTATTCGACCTTCTCTTTGACCAGGATCGCTATCCGCAATTGCGACATGACGATCTCGTTAGCGATATCGTTGGCTCCCACTATGATCGCCAGCTTGTTCGTGGGAAAAGTCAGTTTGATTTTCATTGATGATGAACTCATTATAGCTTAATGCGTTTACAAACGAATTTAAAATAAAGCTCATCTTTTTATAAGACTTGATTACAACGAAAATCAAAAAAATAAAAATTACAACTTTTCCTTAAAATAAATGCAAGACCCTGTTTATCAGACTCCTGCTTGCTTGGGATTTTTGCCTGTGCCGGGGTTTATCCGTGGACCGCCGCGTGATATGATGCGGGTGTCAGATCTAAGATCTACACGATCAAGGGGATTATTTTATGAAGGAAATAATCACCTGAAGTGACTGAAATTGACCACGCGAAATCACCACTCTTCTCGAGATAAAAACCAAGTTTGATCTGGAGGAATGATGTGTAGATCTGATCCTAGATCTTTCAAACTTCTGTGCTTTACACAGATGGGTTCGTCAAGATCTCAGATCTATTGTCGTAGCTAAGTCTGGATCACTGTAGATTTTTACAGAGCCTCCCCTTCTTGCCAAACGTCCAGATCTGAGAAAATGAGACCCCCTTTGTATTTATAGGTGTTAAAACGGGTCAGATCTGCGCCTAGCCACCATCTGGTGGCTAGGCGGTCGAGTCACCACTTGGTGGCTCAGTTTTGGTGGCTCGGCCACCGAGCCGCCAACATGGCTTCTCTTTGTTGTTTTCCGAGTCTGATTCATTCAGTCTCGTTGATATTTGCTAATCTAAAGCTTCACAGTTAGATTTATTCCATGATTCATCGCTTCACAGACTTGCACGTCTCGTTGATTCACTTCATGTGTTTCGTCGACTCGCTTTATGTGTTTGCGTAGCATTTACATGTTATTATATCGTCAATGGTTCACCGTTGCTTCGTTGGATGGTTCACCAATCGTCAACTCATCATCACGAGTCTTGTTCGCAGACTTATAGGCAATTTTCAACGCCTACAGTAGCTTCACGAATATTTAACAACAAGAAAATAAAATATTAAAAGAAATTAAAAGATAAAAGAGAAAACTTACATTCTAAGAGAGTTTTAGCCTCTTGATGAAGGCAAATCTTCGTCTTGATCTTCATCTTCCTCTTATCTTCATCTTCATGATGAAATAAAGAGAAGAAAAGAAACATATGAAGAGGTGAAAAAATTCTTTTATTAATTGCAACAAAATCTTATAAATTTGACAGGTCTTCTCAATTAAAAGTAACCCTCCTCTCCAAAAAGAGTTTTTACAAAATTTTTCACACCCAAACCCCTCAAGCTCTACCCCTATTTATAGCCTACAGCAATGAAGGAGAACTCTTAGATGAAACTTGAAGACCAAGGAATTAAATTTCAGCCATTAAACCAAATCTGTTGCGAATCAATCTGTTGACCAATTAGTTTGCCAATCAGTTGGCCGACCGATTAGTTTGCGCAGTTTTAATTTTTTTGTGATTTTCTCGACCCGATTTCTTCATGGATCCTTGAGATTTTTTGGGCCTTCTTTTATCTTCATATTTTGGCTTCAATAAATGGTAGAAAATCAGGGAGTTTGAGTCTTTTAGGCTTTTATTTATTATTTCTTCATTAACCTGCAATATAAGATAAAATATGTTCATTAGTGATATTTTTATTTAAATGAAATATATAATGCGGGTATATAATGTAATAAAAATGTGATTATCAAATACCCCCATGCCTAAACTATTGCTAGTCCTCTAGGAAAGAGAAAAATTTAAAGGAAAAGAAAGAAAAATCCTAACTCACTTTCGCATAACCGTCTCCTCTACGCTACAAGGAGCCTAGCCCCTTCTTCTATCTTCTCTACTACCTTGCTCCTTGGCTCCCAACTGCTCCAACCACTCGCTGCAATAGCTTACTTCTTGGGTAGGTTGCACCCTGACCCCGGGTGGGGTTGGTGCGGCTAAGCCCCAGAGTAGGCTCAGCAGTTGGCCTATGTATCCCTCTGTTATTACGACCTTCCCCACTACGATGCTGTTCAGAGGTCCATTTTTTCTATGGATGAGACTGAACTTCTCCTTCTTGACCTGATATAGATCTCTCACAGAGTCAAAGTTCTGTACAAACAAGTGGTCACATTCTAATTATTAATCCAAATCGCGGTTGTATTTAGCACATACAACAAGCCGTTAAACCCCTAGGTTACCCAAGAGGCCGAGTTAAAGTCTTGTGAGGGTTTGTAGTGAATATACCCACAAAATTCGATTAACTTGCTAATTCAAAGAGATTAGTGATTAATTAATACACTTAATATATTTAAACATTCTAATTGAAACTAGTTTTTGCTCAAAAAAACGTTTTTATGTATAAATTCAAAGTAAATCTTCTAGAAAATGTTTTCATTATATTTATACAAAACCAAGTCCAACTTAGAAATTTAATTAAAAATTTTTAAAGGAACATGCTAACTTTTTAATTCAAATAATAGTTCAAGTTTCTTGATCAAAATATTTTTCAAGAGGATATATATACATATAATATATATAAGTATATATATATCTACACTCTGTTTTTTTATAATCTATATATATATATATACTTTATTCCTTGGTGATTTTTTTCTACTTGTTATGGTCCTGAACCCACACTGATGATGACCTTCGTGACTAAGGGAGTAAAACCCCCCTCGCAGACGACAGTAAAATGTTAATTGAGCGCACCGACGAAAGCTCCGCCAGATGACTCAGGCGTCGACCTCGGCTGTCACCCCGCCTGGTCGTTCAACATGACTCAAATAAAGAAGCTGCTATGCTAACCAACTCCCCCCTCCCTCGTGGACGACACGAAGGGCGATACTAATCGGCCCCCTCTCATGAGCGACACGAAGGGCGGCACCAGTCGGTCCTCCCTCGTGGACGACACGAAGGGCGATACTAATCGGCCCCCTCTCGTGAGCGACACGAAGGGCAGCACCAGTCAGTCCCCTCTCGTGGGCGACACGAAGGGCGGCACCAATCGGCCCCCTCTCGTGAATGACACGAAGGGCGGCACCAGTCAGTCCCCTCTCGTGGGCGACACGAAGGGCGATACTAATCAGTCCCCTCTCGTGAGCGACACGAAGGGCGGCACCATTAGGTCCCCTCTCGTGAGCGACACGAAGGGCA
>JBAKGM010078364.1:0-13261 GCA_037177215.1 Asparagus racemosus | reverse complement strand
AGTCCTGCTTGTGTCCGGACAAGCTAGAATCGGATTGCATGTAGTCCTTTGACCAGATCGCTTCACGGCATTGGATGCACGTAGAGGAATATGAGCAGCCAGTTATCCGAGTATATGAACGTTGACTCTTGTGAGATATAGACCAGGGACATGATATAGAATAACTAGGCTTTAACATCAAGTAGAGACATTTTACAGTTAGGACACCTGGTTGTACGGACACACAAGTTGCACATGTTGATGCTTACTTCAGTCATATGTTCCATCCATGTATAGTTTGGGGTTAGTATTTAGTTATTTACAATCCGAGACTTATGGTATATACATGAGAGATTCCTCGTTTGGATTATTTTGTTCGACGTACTACGTCTCGTTTTGTAGATTTCTAAATATTCATCACCTAGATTTACATGGATAATTATTCAGATTGTTATAATGGGATCATTTACCATTTTTGATTACTTGCATGCATTTACATTTATTATTATACTTCTATCTCGCTGTGGGATCTTGCCGTGTGTTATACACGCTGACGTACTCCATTCTCTTAGTGTCTGTCAGATTTAGATGACGGACAGGTCTAGTATAGAGAGGTATTAGAGCCTGGGTATTCCCAGCAGGAGTGTCGCACCACTGGGGCAGAAGAACTGCCAGAAGCTTAGATTTATTTATGCAATAGATGTCGGACGTTAGACTTTATTATATTTTCTGTAGTTTAGTAGATTTTTTGACTATAAGTTTAGCTTTTATCTAGATGTATTGAACTCTTATTTATTTTGTCTGCGATGATATTTCCTTGGTGATATGTATTCATGTAATTTTGGATATTGTTTATTACATTCTTACTGATCGTGACTGTGATTATGAGACTTGTGATTTAGTATGATTATTGCTTGATGCTTGGCATGTTAGGTTGAGGAGAAGAGTTTCCATTTTATACTCCTCGATCTAATACGTCGCGAGTTTGTTCGCGTCTGGTTTCCGTGTAATTTGGGAAGCGGGGTGTGACAGGTTTTTAGTAGTGGCCCATGCAGGTCTCCAACCGATTCAGGCTGCTCAGGTCTAGTCATGGTCACGAGTCTCACAGTGAGAGTATGATAAATAATCTAGACATATATCATTATTTCATCCATGAGACTATACTTGAATCTTATCATATTATCTTGATTAAATATCTTTTAGTTACTATCTTACTCGATTCGATTTGGATTTGAGACTGACCCTTCTCTAATGGTTTTGATTTCTTAGAATCATGGTGGGTACTCGCGGTAGTAGCAACCCATCCGGTAGTTGTGGCCAGATGCCCGATATAGATCCACGCCATCTTTTAGCAATGATTTAGGGGTTTGCCATGAATCAGCAGTTTTTGGTAGGACAGTTACAACGAGAGCCTCAGCCCCAACATCCTCCTCGCACGGAGCCCAGAGTTAGGGAGTTTCGATTTATGCGACCTCCATCCTTTTCTGGTGTTGAGGGACCCCTAGCAATAGAGGAGTTTCTCAAGGTCACAGAGACTATCCTCACAGTGACACGTATTCTTCCTACAGAGTGGGTAGATCTCATGGATGTTCAACTAATAGATACGGCCAAGATATTGTGGACAGTAGAAAAGACTCATTTGGAGAGGACTATTTTGTGGGAGACCTTCACAGAGCACTTCAATCGGAAGTACTTTCCCCAGTCTGCTCGCGATGAGCTTTTGCACAGGTTTGTTGCACTCAAGCAAGGAGGTTAGTCCGTTGATGAGTACGAGGTGGAGTTCACTTACCTCAGTCAGTACACTCTTCAACTTGTTACAGATCCAACTATCAGGAAACATCAGTTTCAAAAGAGTCTGGACAAGTATATTAGATTAGCTCTAGCTAGTAGAGCACTTGCGACCCATGACACCTTTTTAGATGCAGCACACGAGATTGAGAGCGTCTAGAAGGAGCCTGAAGACTCCCATGTGTTTCAGAGCAGAACACCAGCAGCTTCAGCAAGGAAGGTTGAGCATCCTCCTACGAGGCATTAGACACAGCAGAGTCAGCAGACTCTATAGAGGCAGCAGTTTTCCCAGTGCCAACCACCTCCTTCGGCACACCCTTATCAGCACGCTATAGTGTAGCTTCACGGCCAGTCCTCGACGAGGTGTTCTTATTGCGGCTTCCTCGGGCACACCTATTAGGAATGCCGCAAACACCTTTCGCTTATGTTATGGATGTGGGTCTCTCGATCACCTTAGTTCAAGCTGCCCAAAGAAGCAGTAGCCCCGTTTACCTCCGTCCCCAGATTGGCTAGCTCTTCTAGCTCCACCTCGACCAGCTTCGACAGCACTAGCTCCGCGCAGACCATATCCTTGAGTAGGACCTCTTCCTTCACAAAAGCAGGTTTTCTAGGAAACATGGAGGCAGCAACCACAACGTCAGACGTTCATGATATCAGCTGTAGAAGCTGAGGCAAATGATCAGGTTATCAGTGGTAATTGTTTACTTCTAGTTTTTTTACATTCATATACATTTCCTTATTTAGCATTACTTATAATATCATAATAGGAATCATTTATGAGTGCTAAGTATAGTAACCTTGACCTACTTTTGCAATAGGCAAAGTCCTTGTTTCTTCTGTCCCTACTTTATCACTCTTTGATTCAGCAGTTTTCCATTGTTTCTTGTCCCGTCGTTTTGCGACCACTCACCCTCTTCCTATAGCTCCTTTGACCATGGATTGGAATATCAACATTGATAGTAGAGTCTTAGTAGCATCCAGTGGTTATAAAGCATAACCTATGGTCATCTGCGAGAGGGAACACTTTGCACATTTCCTGGTGATGGATTTACCAAGCTTCAATGCTATTTTCAGGATAGATTGGTTGGGGACATTCTTCACCACCATTGATTGTCATCGCCGGAGTATAGTGCTCGAGATACCGGATAACCCGAGGTTTGAGTTTCTTAATAGCAGTACGTCGGCTGAACCTATGGAGTACAGGGCTAAACAGAAGAAGGTGACGCTAGCTGCAATGTAGGTGGAATCTGAGAAGCTGGCTGTAGTTCAAGAGTTCAAAGATGTATTTCCGGATGATATTTATAGATTGTCACCAGATCGACCGATCGAGTTTTCTATAGAGTTGAAGCTTGGGAGTGCCTCTATCTCCGAGACCCATTATCATATGCCTCCGGCTAAGTTGGCCGAGCTTCACACATTATTAGATGATCTTTTGCAGAGAGGCTTGATACGACCCAGTGTGTCCGCCTATGGAGCACCTGTGTTGCTTGTGGGTAAGAAAGATGGATCCAAGCAGATGTGCATCGACTACTGGGAGTTGAATGCAATGACAGTGAAGAACAAGTATCCTCTTCCCCGTATTGAGGATATATTTAACTAGTTAGGAGGATCTAGAGTATTCTCTAAGCTAGATCTAGGAGTGGATATTACAAGGTGAAGGTTAAGGACTCTGTTGTTCCTAAGACTGCATTCAGGACAAGATATGAGCATTACGAGTTCCTAGTGATGCCATTCGGCATAACCAATGCGCCGGCGACCTTCATGAATCTGATGAATTGGGTATTCTATGATGTGCTGGACAAGTTTGTCGAAGTCTTTATTGATGACATCTTGGTGTATTCTAAGAGTGAAGAGGAGTATGCAGAACACTTGCGATTCGTATCGCAGACCTTGAGAGAGCATCGACTATTTGCCAAAAATAGTAAGTGCTAGTTCTGGCTTGAGCGTATTGCATTTTTAGAACACGTGGTGTGAGGAGATGGCATATCTGTGGACCCAGAGAAGGTAGCTGCTGTTAGAGATTGGTCGATCCCCAAGTTGGTATCTGATATTAAGAGTTTTCTGGGATTAGTTGGGTAGTACTGACGCTTCATCAGGGATTTCTCAAAGATTGAAGAGCTGATGATGCGACTTATGAGGAAGGATGTTCAATTTGTTTGGTCCGACACTAGTGAGCAAGTGTTTGAGGAGTTGAAGTCTCGATTGATCTCAGCTCCAGTCTTGACGATACCGGATAGAAGAGGGAACTTTGAGGTGTATTGTGACGCATCTGGCATAGGATTGGGATGTATTCTATAGTAGGATGGTCATGTGGTAGCATTTGCATCTTGTCAGTTGAAGCGGCATGAGCAGAATTACCCTGTCCACGACTTGGAGTTAGCAGCGGTAGTTTTCGCTCTTAAGCTTTGAAGGTACTATTTGCTAGGAGAGCAGTGAAGGTGTTCACGGATTACAAGAGCTTGAAGTACATCTTTACTCAGAAGGAGCTTAATATGAGACAGCGCAGGTGGTTAGATTTGATGGCAGATTACGACATTGATCTCCAATATCATCTTGGTAAGGTCAAAGTCATGCCAGATGCTTTGAGTGGGCTACTAGCGATCATGACCCTCACGGCCCAGTGGAGACTTTAGCAGAATGTGAGGGATATGAACATAGAAGTTCTACTTTCAGGAGCCACTGCTACATTGATGAATCTTCAGATTCAGTCAACCTTAGTCAAACGGATCAAAGCTGCACAATCAGGTGACTCATTTCTTCAGAAGTGTAGAGAGTTTGTAGCAGCTGGTCTTCAGCCGGAGTTTTTTATTCACGAGGACGGATCTCAGCGGTTTGGGAGTCAAATCTGTGTACTTGAAGGAGATGTTCAAGAGGAGTTATTACGGGAGGCTCACAGCTCCATATTCTATTCACCCAGGGGGCACTAAGATGTGCAAGGATTTGAAGCTAAACTTTTAGTGCCGTGGTGTGAAGAGAGAGGTGGCTCGTAGTAAAGTAAAGTGCCTTGTTTGTCTGCAGGTGAAGGCAGAGCATCAACGTATTGCAGGTTTATTATAGCCGTTGCCAATCCTGAAATGGAAGTGGCAACATATCACCATGGATTTTATCACTAGCTTGCCTCGAAGCACTAAGCAAAATGATGCTGTTTGGGTAATCATAGATAGATTAACCAAATTAGCTCACTTTATACCATTTCGAGTAGGACAGTCGATAGAGCATCTTGCTCAGAGATATATGGAGGAGATTGTGCGATTGCATGGAGTTCCAGTGTGCATCATCTCAGATCGTGATACCCGATTTACTTCTGAGCTCTAGAACAGTTTGTAGAGAAGTCTTGGTACCAATCTAAGTTTCAACACAGTTTATCACTCGCAGACCGATGGGTAGTCGGAGAGGACCATTTAGATTTTGGAGGATATGCTCAGAGCTTGTATACTTGATTTTCATGGGTCTTGGGAGGATCATCTACATCTGGTGGAGTTTGCATACAACAACAGTTTCCAGGCTAGCATTGGCATGGCCCCTTTCATGGCATTGTATGGGAGGAAGTGCCGCTCTCCTTTGAGCTGAGACGATGTTGGAGACCAAGGGATTTTTAGGCCGGAGTTAATTGCTAAATCAGTTGATGCTGCCAGGATCATTCAGGAGCGACTTCGCATAGCACAGGATAGATTCAAGTATTGGGCAAATGCGAAATGTCAACATTTAGAGTTCTAGCCTGGACACCATGCATTCTTGAAGATCTCACCCAACCATGGCACCATTCGCTTTTGGAGGCATGGGAAGTTGAGTCTCCGGTATGTGGGACCTTTTGACATATTGGAGAGAGTTGGAGAAGTGGCGTACCGACTTGTGTTGCCACCCGCATTGGCTGGAGTGCATGACGTATTTTATATTTCTCAGTTGTGGAGATATGTCGGAGATCCGAGGCATGTAATAGATTTCTCGGAGATTGAGGTGCGACCAGATTTGAACTATGAGAAGCATCCTGTGGCGATTTTGGACCAAAGAGCCCTTCAGAATAAAACTGTTGCTCTCGTTCTTGTGATGTGGCATCCAGATTCCCCTGGCGAGTTGACTTAAGAGACAGAGTCAGAAATACAACAGCGATATCCTCAGTTATTTTTGGACTCTTAGGTGTTATATCTTATCTCATATTGTAACGCTGCTACATCATATCTTCTCCTATCATGGATATGCAGTTCTATTTGAACATCTCTCCATATAAGTTTAATTGAGTCTTTCGTTCCATGTCCCTATATTTGAGTTGTTAAGCACCACTCTTATTTTCAATTCTAAGGACGGAATTTGTTTTAAGGGGGGTAGGATGTAACAACCGTGATTTTTTCGATACATATTTTTTCAAGTACTGAAATACTAAATGATATTTTAAGTATTGGATATTATATTATATATATTTTGATAGAGATTATTAATATTTAGTTAATAATATTATTTCATTAGTTATTACAAAATTTGCATGATATTGGATCTATATTTTTAAATGCGTAATTAGTAGTATTTACACTATGTACATTTCACGTGTAATAAACCCTAACCCTAACCCTATACATAACTACATATTATTTCTCTTCTTTTTTTGAAACCCCTGCCACCAAGCTCCCTTCCGTACTCACCATCTCTCTCACGTTTCTCTCTCTCTCTCTCTCTCTCTCTCTCTCTCTCCCCCCCATCTCTCTCTTCGATCTCAACAACAACCGCTGCTCCACAGCCACCACCAGCACCGCCACCCTCCCACTCTACCTCCCAGCACCCTCGCCAGCACCGCTCAGCCTGCCTCCTCCTTCCACGTGACTGCCTTTGCTCGACCGCCCCAATCCACACTTCGCCAGCTTCCCCATCTCCACTGCCTCCTTCCCCACGCCGGCCAACCACCTAGCAACCGCCGCCAACCTCGCCCAACCCGCAGACCCGACATCACCGCCTTTTCCCCCACTGCCTCAACCCACCTCCCACACAACACGCCACCTCCTCTCCCTCACGCCACCACTCCATCAACCACCCCGCACTCGCCTCCACCCCAACACACAGCCTCGCCACCACCAGCCAACGTCGCCCTACTCCTCAACCCAGACTGCAACCCCACCTCAACCACCGACCGCTCCACCTCACCACGTCCCTCTTCACCCACTCTGACCAGCCCACCCATAGCTTCGCATGCTTCCCAGCTACGCCAGCGCACTGACCAACGCTCGCAACAACACCCAAGCCGCATCCTCGCTCTCCTCCTGCCAAATAGCCCTCACCCACACAACTGCACGCCGTCACTTCAACCCACCTATGGCTCGTCGCCGCTCGCTCGTCACCAGTGATTTATCACCACTTGCCATCGTCCTAGGTCGTGCGCCGCTGATTAGTAGTTTGTCGTTGTTTGTTCTCCACCGCCGTAGCCAAATTACAGCCAATTCGCTCGTAGGCAAGACCCTATTACTTTTGACTTGTATTTCATTTTTAGAATATTTATGAGTTATTATATGAAAGATTATGTACTCATTGATTCGTATTTATATTTTAAGAATATTTAGAATTATTATATGCAAGATCCCGGACCCTTCATATTCGTATTTTATTTTTGTTAGATTATTTACGAATTATTATATGCATTGAATGAATCGTGATATATTGTGAACTACGTGGGATTGAATGATGTTGATTTTTGAGGTTGTTAGTATGGTTATGTGAAATATTATTTTTGTCACAAATAATTAGTTGGAAAACAATATTTTCAAAATGTAGCTGAAGTAATATTTTCAAAATAAATATGAGGAAAATTAGTTAAGAAGACTAATTTATTGCTCAGACTCGTAATTTACTTTTTTATATTTATTTATGAATTATTAGAATTTTTGAAGTGGTAATTTGAAGGTTTATTGTCAAAGTGATATCTTAGAATAATCAGGAAGAAAAATATTTTAAATGAATTATTTTATAAAAGGATCGTTTGAATTATTAAAGTCATTTGGAGTTATTATTTTAAAATAAAATATTATTTTTAGAGTTTTCACACTAAAAACCTAATTTTAAAAGGGATTTTTGAGAAAAAGACTATTTTTATTATTCTAATTGTGATTGTGTAAGTGATACAAACCGTGACATTTCATGTATGAAACACACATTATTTTTAGTTTTATTTTATGCTGTTATTAAACAAAGTGTTTTCCAGTAACTGATAATTTTTATGAGACGTTCGGGATTCCTGAGTAGTGTGATGTTGGTGTTTCCTATTCGTATGTGCATTTAACTAATCATAGACGTTGTTCACGCATACTGCATTCTGTTCCTAATCTATATTCTTGTTTTACGAATATTTTCATGCACCCATTATGCTCTTTGATGTTGCGTAGGGTCGGTCAATTTTTCACTATCTTGTTGTATTTAGAACCGTTAGTACTTCATGACTTAGGACTTGTGCGTTATGAACAAGACTTAGTGACATGTGTGAGTTGTGTTGACTATGATAAGGAGGTGAACCAATGATTTATTTAACCGTATCGTTAACTCGTAATTACTCGAGACTTGAGATGGGAAAGTCTTGGTTCATATTATTGGATGTGACTGTTGATGTATCTTCCAGCTTGATCTAAGTGAATCGTTTTGCACTTGGGGTTGGTTTGTTGGGACGGTAAATCGTTTCACATGTGGCCAATGAAATCGTTTCGTCAGTTGACTCCTGCTTGTGTTCGGACAAGCCAGAATCGGATTGCGTGTAGTCCTATGACCAGATCGTTTCATGGCATTGGATGCACGTAGAGGAATATGAGCAGCCAGTTATCCGAGTATATGAATGTTGACTCTTGTGAGATATAGACCAGAGACCTGATATAGAATGACTAGGCTTTAACATCAAGTAGAGACATTTTACAGTTAGGACACCTAGTTGTACAGACACACGAGTTGCACATGTTGATGCGTACTTCAATCATATGTTCCATCTGTGTATAGTTCAGGGTTAATATTTAGTTATTTGCAATCCGAGACTTATAGTAGATACATGAGAGTTTCCTTATTTGGATTATCTCGCTCAACGTACTACGTCTCGTTTTGTAGATTTCTAAATATTAATCACCCGGATTTACAAGGATAGTTATTCGGATTGCTATACCTGGATTATTCACCGTTTCTGATTACTTGCATGCATTTATATTTATAATTATACTGCTATCTCCTTGTGGGATCTTGCCGTGTATTACACATGCTGACGTACTCCATTCTCTTGGTGTACATTAGATTTAGATGACGGACAGGTCCAGTATGGAGAGGTATCGGAGCCAGGGTATTCCCAGCAGGAATGCTGCACCATTGGGGAAGAAGAACCACCAGAAGCCTAGATTTTTATTTATGCAGTAGATGTCAGACATTAGGCTTCATTATATTTTTCTTTAGTTTAGTAGATGTTCTTGACTATTCAGTTTAGTTTTTATCTAGATGTATTTCGCACTGTTATCTATTTTGTCTGGGATGATATTATTTTTGGTGATATGTATCATGCTATTTTCTAGATTGGTTTATTATATTCTCGCTGATTGTGGCTCTGTATGTAAGACCTACAGTTTTATTATTCATGCTTGACACTTGGCATTTTAGGTTGAGGAGAAGAGTTTTCATTTTATACTCCTCGATCTAATACGTTGTAGGCTTGTTCGCGTCCCGTTTCCGTGTATTTGGGAAGCGGGACGTGACTGGTTTTTGGTGGTGGCCTATGCTGGTTAATGATAGATTCAAGCTGCTCTGGTCTAGTCACAGTCTCGAGTTTCCCAGTGAGAATATGAAAAATAATTTAGACTCATATCACTGTTTCATCCGTGAGACTATACTTGAATCTTATCCTATTATTTTGATTAAATATCTTTTAGTTACTATCTTACTCGATTTGATTTTGATTTGATACTGACCCTTCTCTAATGGTTTTGATACCTTAGAATCATGGTGGGTACTCGTGGTAACAGCAACCCATCTGGTAGCGATGGCCAGATGCGCGATATAGATCCACACCAGCTTTTGGCAATGATTCAGGGGCTGGCCATGAACCAGCAGTTTTTGGCAGGACAGTTACAGCGGGAGCCTCAACCCCAACATCCTCCTCGTGCAGAGCCCGGAGTTAGTGAGTTCTGATATATGCGACCTCCATCCTTTTCTAGTGTTGAGGGACCCCTAGCAGCCGAGGAGTTTCTCAAGGTCACGGAGACTATCCTCACGGTGATTTGTATTCCCCCTGCAAAGTGGGTAGATCTCATGGATGTTCAGCTGACAGATACAGCCCAGATTTGGTGGACTGCAGAGAAGACTCATTTGTAGAGGCTGATTTTGTGGGAGACCTGCACAGAGCGCTACAATCAGAAGTACTTTCCCCAGTCTACCCAGGATGAGCTTTTGCGTAGGTTTGTTGAGCTCAAGCAAGGAGGTCGGTCTGTTGATGAGTACAAGGCGGAGTTCACTTCCCTCAGTCAGTACGCTCCCCATCTTGTCACATATCCACTATCAGGAAGCATAAGTTTCAGAAGCGTATGGACAAATATATCCGATTGGCTCTAGCTGGTAGAACACTTGCGACCCACGACGCCGTTTTGGATGCAACACGCGAGATTAAGAGCATTCAGAAGGAGCCTGAAGACCCCCATATGATTCAGAGCAGAGCACCAGCTGCTTCAGCTCAGAAGGTTGAGCATCCTCCTTCGAGGCATCAGACTCAACAGAGATAGCAGACTTCACAGAGGCAGCAGTTTTCCCAGCGCCAGCCACCTCCTACTGCGCACCCTTATCAGCACCCTGGAGTGCAGCTTCATGGCTAGTCCTCGGCTAGGTGTTCTTATTGCGGTTTTCTCGGGCAGACCTATCGGGAATGCCGCAAGTGCCTTCGCTTGTCTATGGATATGGGTCTTTCGATCACCTTAGTTCCAGCTGTCCACAGAAGCAGCAACCCCGTTTGCCTCCGCCTCTAGATCGGCAAGCTCTTCTAGCTCCACCTCGACCAGCTCCGACAGCCCCAGCTCCGCATGAACCATATCCTCGAGTAGGACCACTACCTTCACAGAAGTAGGTTTTCTAGGAAATACGGAGGCAGCAACCACAATGTTAGACGTTCATGATGTCAGCTATGGAAGCTGAGGCGAATGACCAGGTTATCACTGGTAAGAGTTGTTTACTTCTAGTTTTTACATTCATATAAATTTTCTTATTTAGCATTACTTTATAATATCATAATATGAATCATTTATGAGTGCTAAGTATAGTTACATTGACCTACTTCTGTAATAGGGAAAGTCCTTGTTTCTTCCATCCCTGCTTTATCACTCTTTGACTCAGGAGCTTCCCACTGTTTCTTGTCTTGTCATTTTGCAACCACTCACTCTCTTCCTATAGCGCCTTTGACCACGAGCTGGAATATCAACACTCGTAGTGGAGTCTTAGTAGCATCTAGTGGATGTGAAGCATGCCCTGTAGTCATCTGCGAGAGGGAACTCCTTGCAGATTTCTTGGTGATTGATTTACTGAGCTTCGATGTTGTTTTTGGTGTGGATTGGTTGGGGTCATTCTTTGCCGCCATTGATTGTCGCCGCTGAAGTATAGTGATCGAGATACCGGATCACCCGAGGTTTGAGTTTCTTAATTGCAATATGTCAGATGGACCTGTGGAATATAGAGCTAAATGGAAGAAGGCGACGTTAGCTGCAATGCAGGTGGAATCCGAGAAGCTATCTATAGTTTGAGAGTTTGAAGATGTATTTCCTGATGATATTTATAGGTTGTCACCAGATCGAGCGATCGAGTTTTCTATAGAGCTTAAGCCTGGGAGTGCCCCTATCTCCAAGACCCCTTATCGTATGCCTCTGGCTGAGTTGGTTAAGCTTCGCACACAGTTGGATGATCATTTGCAGAGGGGCTTGATACAACCCAGTGTGTCAGCCTGGGGAGCACCTGTATTGCTTGTGGGTAAAAAGGATGGATCCAAGCGGATGTGCATCGAATACCGAGAGTTGAATGAAGTGACAGTGAAGAACAAGTATCCTCTTCCCCATATTGATGATATATTTGACCAATTGGGAGGATCAAGAGTATTTTCTAAGCTGGATCTACGGAGTGGATATCACCAGGTGAAGGTTAAGGACTCTGATGTTCCTAAGACCGCATTCAGGATGAGACACGGGCATTATGAGTTTTTAGTGATGCCGTTCGGTGTAACCAATGCGCAAGCGACCTTCATGAATCTGATGAATCGGGTATTCTATGATGTGCTGGATAAGTTTGTCAAGGTCTTTATTGATGACATCTTGGTGTATTCTAAGAGTGAAGAGGAGCATGCAGAACACTTGCGATTCGTGTTGCAGACCATGAGAGAGCATCAGCTATTTGCCAAGTATAGTAAGTGCCAGTTAATGCTTGGGCGTATTGCATTTCTAGGACACGTGGTGTCAGGAGATGGCATATCTGTGGACCCGGAGAAGGTTTCTGCTGTTAGAGATTGGCTGACCCCTAAGTCGGTGTCTAATATTAAGAGTTTTCTAGGATTAGTTGTGTACTACCGACGCTTCATCAGGGATTTCTCAAGATCGCAGAGCCGATGACGCGACTTACGAGGAAGGATGTCCAATTTGTTTGGTCTGACGCTAGTGAGCAGGCAATCGAGGAGTTGAAGTTCCGATTGATCTTAGCTCCAGTCTTGACGACACCAGATAGGAGTGGGAACTTTGAAGTGTATTGTGACGTATCTGGCAGGGGATTGGGATGTGTTCTATAGCAGGATGGTCATGTGGTAGCTTTTGCATCTCGTCAGTTGAAGCGGCATGAGAAGAATAACCCTACCCACGACTTGGAGTTAGCAGCGGTAGTTTTTCGCTCTTAAGCTTTGGGGGCACTATTTGCTAGGAGAGCAGGTGAACGTATTCACGGATCACAAGAGCTTGAAATACATCTTTACACAGAAGGAGCTCAATATGAGACAGTGCAGGTGGTTACAGTTGATGGCGGATTACGACATTGATCTCTAATACCATCCTGGTAAGGTCAACGCCGTGCCAGGTGCTTTGAGTCAGCTGCTAGCGATCATGACCCTCACAGCTCAGTGGAGACTTCAATAGGATATGAGCAATATAAGCATAGAGGTTCTACTTCCAGGAGTCACTGCTACATTGATGAATCTTCAGATTCAGTCGACCTTAGTCGAGCGGGTCAAGGCTGCACAATCAGACGACTCATTTCTTCAGAGGTGTAGAGAGTTAGCAGTAGCTGGTCTTCGGCCAGGGTTTATTATTTACGAAGACGGATCTTTACGGTTTGGGAGTCGAATCTGTGTACCCGAAGGAGATGTTCGAGAGGAGTTATTACGGGAAGCTCATAGCTCACCATACTCCATTCACCCAGGAGGCACTAAGATGTACAAGGATTTGAAGTTAAACTTCTGGTGGCATGGTATGAAGAGAGATGTGGCTCGTAGTGTGGCAAAGTGCCTTGTTTGTCAGCAGGTGAAGGCAGAACA
>JBAKGM010078294.1:0-13270 GCA_037177215.1 Asparagus racemosus | reverse complement strand
AATCCTACGCATCGAGCAAAGGAGTTTGAGGAGATCTAGATTAGATCTACGGTGCATCCCTTCGGATTCAAACTTTGTTTTGATCCCGAGAAGAGTAACGATTTTGTTTGGTCGATCTCGTTCACTTAAGGCGATCTATTTCCTTCGTGAAATAGTCCCATTGATCCTATAGATTTTGACCTGGATCTAATCACGCGGTGGTCCATGGATAAACCCCGGCACTAGCAAAGATCCCACGCAAGCAGGACTCCAATAAAAGGGATCCTGCGTTTGTTCAGAAGAAAGTTGTAATTTTTCTTCATTTTCATTGTAATTCTTATAAAAAGACACCCTTTGTTTTGAATTCATTTGTAAACGCATAAAGCTTTAATGAGTTCACAAGCAATGAAGATCAACCTGACTTTCCCCGTGAACAAGCTGGCGACCACAGTGGGAGCCAACGATCTCGCTGATGAGATCGTCGTGCCATAGTCACGGATCCAGATCCCGGTTGACGGAGGTCGAATACGAGTTCGACCAACAAAAGTACGAGGATTACCTTTCGTCCTCATCTAGATCCTCTTCTCCCCGCAAATCTAAGATGATCTCCACTACAAGGAAGATCCGTTGGGCCTGGGGTTCAGAGTCACAGGAAAAAGATTCTAACCCCGCTGCTGTCAATGTTGTAGGTAGCGACATTTCTCCGGCCCCTAAAGTGGCCAGATCTGCAGACTTCATCCCCTCCACATAGGGGATGACCGTCGAAGGCATGCCTACACTCTCAAAGAGAGCCCGATAGAGATGACGCCAAAGCGTGACGCGTCAATTCGCTAAGGCCCTGCAGTCAGTGGATGGGATCTGCTATGAGGCAGATCTAAGATCTAGATCAAGTCAGAGGCTTCAGCCTCAGATAGTGGGCAGCTCCTCCAAGCCACCAACAAGTGAGTGGGTCCTCGTCAGACAGAATCACTCAACACTTGAGGAGCGCATCCGAAAGCATCGTGCACTCCTGCACGTGAACAGGCACTAGTCCAAGAGGCCCAAATGCTAAAAGAGAAAGAAGTGGCTAAGAAGCCACCGAAGATGCGCCAAGTCTAGAGGCCAAAGTCCGATGCCCCAACTAAGCACCGTCCATCACAACCACTACAGAGTGATCTGAGTAAGGTCACCCCATCGACGACGCCACCACCAGTGGTCACATCCAGACCACCGACTAAGTTTGTTCACGCTTCGGCTGATCTTGCAGGCACATTCTAGAGCAAGCCAATAGTCATAGAGCACCTCGGCCCATTGCACAACGATCGAGGCAAGACTCCAGTCAGGGAGTGCTTTGGCCCATTGAAGAGACCCCGGACGACCCACAGCATCGGGGGTTGTATTCACCTCCTCCACAATAAGGAGATCCCTCCAGTTCTTTGCACCAGACTGCAAATCGAGGTTCAAGAGTCTGTCCAGACCTTACGCCCGCAAAGGCAAATGTTGAGACGAGTCACTTTTAGGAGCTCTGATAAAGCAGTCCATCCTCAAAAGGAAACAATTTCGTTTGATGACAGCGATGTTATACCTGAGAAATCGGGCCAACACATGATAGGTTGCTCCAGCATTCAAGCTGATGAGTTGTACTATAGTGCTGGGGGTACGAGTAAATCCCAAAAATGAGTTCCCCCAAGTTGAACGCACGTTGTCTCTGTTCTAAGATGATCAGGGCGGTGTTGTCAGAGTGAAACTGCACCAAGGCAGCTCTGAAGAAGGCATCGGTCTTTGATAGACTTGGTACCGAAATGCCGAAACCCAGGTCGAGGTGCTTCCATAGAAGATCGGTGTCTCAAGGCGATGAATTGCCAAGAGTTACCATCAATATGATGGGCAAGGGGACGGCATCACATGCCATTCCTGGTGCATCTCAATGAATAACTAGGTTGTAGACCAGGACTATCCGACGACCCAATTATGGCAAGGTGTAGAGGGGTGCACAGCGGGTTACCCTCAAATGATAAAATGTTAGACGTTGGCTCCGCAGTGGCTTCCGATAGCATGGTTTCTAGCAAGGGACGACCCCCGGAGGCACTCATGATCAGTGCAGAGCAGGTGGCTAAGATGCTTGAAGAGGCTATGGCCAATCAAAAGGAGAACATTAAGTTCGAAATGAAGATGGCTATGTAGCAAATGAGGGAGATGCATGACCAGTAAATCCAAGCGCTGATGAATCGCCAGGGTGAACCAAGTCGTCGCGTTAACCAAATAGACAGCGACACAGACAGGGATGAAGATCGTGACACCGGTAATCCCCCTGATGAATGAAATGTGGGGGGTAGCCTCGAGAATGCCAATGGCAGTGTCATCATCCCTGAAAATTAGAAGATAAAGGACCTCGAGAGTAAAATCAACACTTTGATTTTTGCCCAAGCGGTAAAGTAGACAGGTATACCATGTCCATACCCAAGGGAGTGGGAATCGATCCTGTATCCGGCGAAGTTCAATCTAATAAACTTCACGCTGTTCGACGAGAAGGGTTCACCTACTCAACATTTAATATACTTCAAGTCCTACCTAGGGGTTATTTCTAGTAACGTGCCCTTAATGGTTCGGTCATTCTTTAGCACCCTTCGAGGGCTACCTTCGATTAGTACGGCTAGATCAAACCAGGGAGCGTTAACAGCTGGGACAACATGGAGACCATGTTCCTCGCCAATTTCTTCAATGACGACACCGAGATATCCATCAGGTCATTGTCCGAAGAAAAATAAAAGGACGGAGAGACTGTGGACAACTTTGTCAAACGGTTCCAGATAAGGTAATGAATTGTCAGGACACAATAACTGAGGAGTTCTTTCTCCAGACCTGGCACAACAACCTCTCATTGGATGTGCTCGAAGCAATGGGAATGGCGCCGTCCAAGATGTAGAAGGATTTGAAGGTACGTGGGGAGCAAGCTGAGCGATTTCTTAAGAGGAAAAAGGCAGAAAGAGACCAGCAAGCGGTAGATGCTCCCAAACAAAATTTCATCCCACGCGGCAAAGGGAAACACTAAGTGAGAGAAGCGGCTGTGAACCAAACATTCTAGCTACAGTCACAGCTGCAACTGCAACAGTGAGTGCCGTAGCAATCACAGCCCCAATGGCAGCAAAGACCTCAACAACAGTAGCCATCAGCTAAGAGGTTCCCTAAAGTCTGCTCCTTCAAGGAGGATGACATCCTCGGTATCTTCAAATTCCTCCTGGAGAACAATAAGATCTAGCTACCACCGATTGTGAATTAGGAGAAGGCCAATAAGGTCACAGATCTAAAGTATTGTGCATTCCATAGAGCAGTGCACCACCCAACAAAGTCGTGCTACCATCTCAAGCATAAACTCTAAGCCTTGATCGATGTAGGGGTCATTACACCAAAGCCATCCAAGAAAAAGAAGGTGGGGGTGAACGCGATATTCATCAGCTTTGGATCAGTGCCTCTGACTTGGTTTTAACCGGAGCCCATTGTTAAAGTGGGAGTTAAGACAGTGAACGATGATCCTCACGGGCAACACGAAAAGGGGCTCGTGCCACATACCACCACAAATGGCGAGATTCTTCAGGTCCACCCTGACCTGCTCGAAGATGATCAGTGGGTAGCTTCTTCATCAAAGAAGAAATTGAAAGGCAAGAGGAAACCATGTCATGCCACTTCAACAATCTTGGAGAAGGATAACGAACAAATGGTGACATTCTAGCTTTTCGAAGAGAAACCTGAAGTCATTGCCACTAGGAGCGAGCACGGTACAAGTACTAGTATCCTGAAGCTCCTGATCCAAATGCTAAGATGCTGACGGAGCTAGGAGTAGCGATAAATCCTCCTACATGTGATGAAAAAGCACAGCAGCAGGCAGCTAATAAGGAGGACATGGCAAAATTGAAGGAGAAGCAACCCCAACAGCAGGAGGCTCAAGCCCTGAAGCAGTCCCAATTCAATCGTCCGATTAGAAGAGACAAACTAGGAAGCTCGAACTCTCCGTACTGCTTTGATGTCATGGCTCAATTGGCTAATATCCTAGCGTGGATAACTCTGTATGAGCTGTTACGGTTATCGAAAGAAACTAGAGAGTCCCTTTAGGAAGCCCTGGCTGACTCTGAGGTGTTCCTCACTCAGATCAAGCTAAGTCCCGAAGAGCCAGAGTCTTCAGCTCAACAATGCAACCTCACAACCAAGCACTTCCCCTGCATCACCTTTACCAAGAAAGATATGCAGATGAAGAACTCAAAGCATGACAGGCCCCTATATTTTATTGGGTACATTAGCTCTAGCGAAGTTAACCGGATCCAAGTTGATCCAGGTTCCGCTGTGAGTATCATGCCCCTTTGCCTGATATATAGCCTCGGGATTCCTGCTAGTAATCTGGTGTCTTCAGGCATGGTGATCTATAGATTTAACACCAGTGGGTCTCAGTCGCTAGGTAAAATCTAGGTGAAGTGCCAGATGGGAGATTTGAAGTCTGAAGTCACATGCTATGTGATTGATGCGGAAACTTCTTATAACTTATTATTGGGTCAGCCATGGATCCACAATAATATTATAGTCCCCTCCACTCTTCATTAGTGTTTGAAATATGTTGACACAAATAATAAAGTCAAGATGGTGGTCACAGATAAGCAACCGTTTAAGGGGTTAGAGAATTACTTTACTGACTCTCTCCTTTATGGTAACGAGTCCGATACTGAATCATTAGCCCAAGCACGGACAGCGGCAAGGAAGCTGATACCAAAGCTCACCTTGATTACGATGGTAATTTTGTCATAAATGACATTGTACCCTTTGTAGTAAATCTTGATGAAGAATAATCGTCAGACGATAGCTGTAATTTGCAACTTGCTTACAATAAAATAAATGATGATTTAGAGTACTCGTTATCTCTTGCTAATGTGATGACAGGATTATACGATGACCTCGAGTTGTACTTACCGACTCGGTCGTCTTGTCTAACACAGAAGCAGTTCTCGGACTCTTTCGGGGCAACGCTCGTCATCCCGGGTAGAACAAGTGACGAAAAAGACTTGGTCTATGTTAAAGGAGATGCGATTCCAACACCAGACCACTTTTTGAGGGAGGACGTCAATGACAATGAGCCTGGCCTTCATCTCTTCGGAAACAGTCCAGAGGCGCAGAACCTCATGAAAAAATGGGGGTTTGACTTTGTGCAAGGCAAGAGTCTTTGTTTCGGATGAGGTCCTCAAGTCTTGCCCAAAACTGCACATGTTCCAAAAGGGAAACCCAATAATTACTATGCATTCAAGAGAGGATTGGGCTACGTATCCTCTTCAGAAGACGAATGATGCTGGGTGATCGATAACCAATTATCCGATTCGGGAGATGGACATTCATCTGATTCATCCGCCTGGGATTCTGACGTCAGCATCGACGAAGCGTTCGAGGGCCTGATATCGAATATGACTACAGCTGACCCTACCATGATGGAGGACGATGAGGAGATACCAACATGGGAAGACCCGTGGTTCCATCACCTCAATATGCAGTATGAGGACCGGTTCGAGCAAAGAGAACCCCCCACCGAGGATGAAGTGGTCCAGGTCAACATCGATGATGAAACACACCCTAAGCCCATATTCATTAATAACAGTCTTCCCCCAAAGGAGAAAGAGGAGTTGATTGCTCTCATCAGGGAATATATCGACATTTTTGCCTGGAACTATGAGGATATGCAAGGACTCGACCCCAATGTGGTGACGCACTGTCTCAACATTAGGATTGATGCCAAACCCATCAAGCAATAGCAGAGATAGTTTCGTCTATAGATTATGGAGGTAATCGTTGCAGATGTAAAAAAGCTTATAGAGGCGGATTTTATCACGGAAGTACAACATTCAGATTGGGTGACAAATATTATCCCAGCCCTGAAGAAGAATAGGACAATCAGAATCTGTGTCGTTTACAGAGATCTAAATGCTGCATGCCAAAGGATGACTTTCTCCTTCTAATCACCGATGTCATCATTGACAATACGTGTAGATTCGAGAGAATATCCTTCATGGATGGCTTTTCAGGTTATAATCAAATCAAGATGCACTCAGATGATGCAAAACACACGGCGTTCAGGACTCCCCTCGGCATCTTTTGTTACACAGTCCTACCGTTCAGCCTAAAGAATGTAGGCGCCATGCACCAATCTACACCAATGAGCGATGATAAAGATTTTTCAAGAACATCTTCGAAAAATGGTCAAGTGCTATGTCGATAACTTAGTTGTGAAGAGCCGCAACAAAAATGACCACATCAAAGACCTGAGGATAATGTTCAACCTCATGAGGAGTCATCAGCTAAAGATGAACCCTGCCAAGTCTTTCCTTGGAATGTCCAGCAGCAAGTTCCTTAGATTCATTGTCACCAATAGGGTATTCATGTTGACCCGGATAAAGTGAAGGCAATACAAGAATTGCAACCCCCGAAGAATCTAAGAGAACTTAGAGGGTTACAGGGGTGATTAGCTTATATCAGGTGGTTCAATCGAACCTCTCTGGAAAATGCTAGCCCTTCTCCAAGCTAAATAAGAAAGGCGTGTCATTTGTCTGGGACGACGCCTGTCAGAAAGCATTCGAGGATATCAAAGCATATCTAGCGAATCCTCCTGCTCTCGTTGCACCATCATCAGTTAAATTATTCTTGATTTACACCAAGGTGACGAACAATTCGTTAAGCGCTTTACTCGCACAAGATGATGACAGCGGTCACGAACAGGCAGTGTATTATCTGAGCCAGACCTTAGTGGGTGCTGAATCTTGTTATCCAATGATCAAGAAGTAGTGCCTTGTGTTGGTGCTCGTGATTCAAAAGATATGACACTACTTAGTCAGACAGACGATTTATGTTATCTCTAATGTAAATCTAGTTCAGATATTCATGACGCAACCAGCCTCCATAAGTTGGCGTCTGGCAAAATGGGCCTTACTCCTATCTCAATACGACTTACACTTCAAGCAACAGAAGTCGGTCTAGGGACAAGTGATTTGCGATCTCTTAGCAACTAACCCAATGGCAGATGCAGCTAAATTATATGATGACTTGCCAGATGAAACTCATGAAGTCAATACTACATTGCGTCAGCGAATATAGCGATTGTACTTGACGGAGCTTCTCGAGCAACGAATGTGGCAAGTACCCCTAGATGTTCTAAGATTTCATCAAGAGTTGGAGTTGTCTTAGTTTCCCTAGGGAAGCATGTGATGCCTCAGGCTTACTCACTAATTGAGCCGAGCTCCAATAATGTGGCCAAATACAACGCGTTACTTATTAGGCTCAGTTTTGCCAAAGAGCTGGGGGTTGAATATCTCGAAGCCTTATGTGATTCCCAACTCATAGTCAGACAGATCTGTAGAGACTGCGAAGTTAAGAATCCGGACTTGTTCCCGTATCACCAGGCCGCCATTGAGATGGCCAGCTCGTTTGAAGAATTCTTCATCGAGTATATTCCGCGCCTCCATAACGCATACGCCGATGCATTAGCAGTGTTAGCAGTATCGTTAGTGCAACCTCCTAAGACTGAACAGTTAGTCACTTTGAGAACTTACTAACTATTTGTTCCGGTATATGATGAGGAGGAGGACGACAAGGGGGTGATCATCAAGGAGGTGCACACAACCCAAGCTGAACTGGAGCCCGGGGATTAGATTTTTCCCATAATCAAATATGTTCTATATGGTATTTTTCCAGAGGACGTGAAAGGGAGAGAATCAATCTAACAAAGAGCCATGAGGTTCTTTTATGATGCAGAGACCCAGGCGTTATATCGTCGTGGGTACAATGGCTTGCTGCTCCAGTGTCTTTCGAATAAAGAAGCAGAAGAAATCCATAAGGAAGCACATGGAGGAGAGTGTGGCGCACACCAACCTGGCCTCAAGCTTTATGATCAAATCAGAAGAATAGGATATTTCTAGCCAATCATGATTAATGATGCGATTGAATATGCTCGAAAGTGCCATGAGTGTCAGATACATGCGAATTACATGCATCAATCCGTGGAGAATTTGCATCCTTCGGCTACATCTTGGCCGTTCGAGATGTGGGGGATGGACATTGTGGGTCTTATTTTTAAAAGTGATCGATTCATTCTCGCAATTACTGACTACTTCTCCAAGTGGGCTGAAGCAATCCTGCTTAAAGAAGTGAAGACGAACAATGTCATCAGGTTTATCAAGCATCAAGTCATCTATCGACACGGCGTGCCGAGACGAATCATACATGACAAAGGTCCTCAATTCGTCAGCAATGGCTTCATCAGGTTTTGCGAGAAATTCATGATTCAGGAGGCGTTAAATAAGAAAATCATTAAGATCTTGTCGAAACTCGTGAAGACCAACAAACGTGATTGGGACGATAAAGTCTGAGAAGCACTCTGGGCATATCGCACCACAGTACGCACACCTACCGGAGCTACTCCATACTCTCTGGTATACAGATGTGAAGCTGTACTTTCATTAGAGATACAAATCCCATCACTTCATATTGCTCTCGCAACTGAGATGATGACAGAGAACAACATCGGAGACGTCTTGAAGAGCTCGAGATGTTGGATGAAAAGCACCTAGAAGCTCAATAACACATCGAATGTTACCTAGCTAGGATGTCAAGGGCTTTCATCAAGAGAGTATGACAAAGAAGCTTTAAGGAAGGAGATCTAGTCCTCACTGCTCGACGATCAATAATTCTCAATTCTAAGAAAAAGGGTAAGTTTGAACTCAAATGGAAAGGACTGTTCTTGATAGACACAGTTTATTCGAACGGTGTGTATCACTTAATCACTCAAAATAGTGATGGGCAATTAATGCCGATAAATGGGAAGTTTCTAAAAAGATACTATCATTAGTATATTTACGATAATCTATTTTAACAGGAAGTTCCTCAAGGGATATTTCACCCTTTGTCCTTGAGGATAACCCTAAATCTGTTCTCCACCGTAAATTCCCTTACTAATCAAATTCATTGACAGTGAGTCCACTAAAAATATTTCTGGTCCAATCCACCAGCAAAATTTCCTCTTGATTTCTTCCACGAATAAGAGGTCCACTTAAACTTTCCTTCACACTGGAGATAGAATATAAAATTCCTCCTCTCTAAGTATAAGATCCCCTTCGTGATAAATGGAAGGGCTCTATCCTTTCCTCTTCAGTCATGCCTCCCTAAGCTGAACGAGAAGTTCATTTCTAGATCAGGTAGCAAATCCTATAAAAGTGAAAGTTATCTGAATTTTTTCAATTATAGTAGTAGAGATCCCACTCTTAATTTCACCTCTTAAGATTCTCGAAGTGGAAATGCCACTTATAGTCTCTTTCGCACTGGAGATAGGATATAAAATCCTTCCTCTCCAGCATTGGGAAACAGAATAGAAAATTCTTCCTTTCCCATATCAGCACTGGAAATAGAATATAAAATCCTTTCTCTTGAGGAGCAAGAGATAGGATATAAAATTCTTCATCTCTTTTTTTGGGTTCGTCTTTACCCTAAAAGAAGACCTGGAGATAGGATATAAAATCCTTCTTCTCTTATTTTTGGATCATCTTTACCCTAAAAGAAGACCTGAAAATAGGATATAAAATTCTTCCCCTCAAGCATCAGGAAACAGACTGTAAAATTCTTCCCTACCCACATTAATCTTATCTTCTTGACAAAAAAATCCTTCAATCCAAGATTCATTTTGGAGAATTTTATCTCGAATCCTAAGTAGGGATAAAGTCAACACCTAACACGTATTACCGGTTTAGTCTTTTACTCATTGAAGAAGACACCCGAATTCAAGTCGAGAGAATTTCATCCTGAAGCCTAAGTGGGGATAAGCCAACGCCTAACATGTGTTGCCAGTTTAGTCTTTACCGATTGAAGAAGACACGCGAATCCAAGTCGGGAGAATTTTATCCTGAAGCCTAAGTAAGGATAAGCCAATCACTAACATGCATTGCCAGTTTAGTCTTTTTCAGATTGAAGAAGACACCAAGATTCATCTTGGTGAATTTAATCGTGAAGCCTAAGTAGGGATAAGTTAATGTCTAACACGTGTTGCCGGTTAGTTCTTAACCGTATAAAGAACAAAAGCCCACATATTCAAAATTATGGCAGGTTGTTATTAATAACACCACAATCCATACCTTAGATGTCTGGAGAATTTTATCTCGAAGCCTAAGTAGGGATAAAATCATCGCCTAACACGCGTTGCCGGTTTAGTCTTTTTCCGATTGAAGAAGACACCAGAATTCAACTCTGAGGAATTTTATCTCAAAGTCTAAGTAGGGATAAGCCTGCGTCTAATACATGCAGCTGAGTAGTCAATTTCTGGTAAAAAAGATAGCTTATGTATTCAACATCATAGCATAAAGTCTAAAAGAGTATCATTCTTTTAGTACAACGTCACGTGCGGAATGGGTTTAAATAATCTGCAAGCTAGCCCGACTCAAACGGTAATCAGTAAAGGCTCATCAAATCTGTTGTTAGCTGGGGGTTGGCCAATAACTTTAAAGTCAACACCTAACACGTGTTGCAGCTGAGTCTCTTGCCCATAAAAGATGACAAAGCCTATGTATTCAACATCATAGTATCAAGTCTAAAAGAGTTTCATTCTTTTAGCGCAATGTCACGTGCAGGACGGATTTAGAAAATCCACACGCTAGCTCGATTCAAACGGTAATCGGTAAAGGCTCATCAAATCCGTTGAGGCTTGAGAGTTTACCAAAAATCCTATGAGTATTGAGGTTGATTATTTCAAACGATATAAGAAATCATAATATGCAGTAAAAAGGACGATGAGAACTTATTCAATCAAAGAAGAGTCGAGTCTTTCAACGAAGAAATTACAATTATTTAAACATCAAGTCTATGATAAGAGATTTGTTATTCCAGCTTAGACAACTCGTCGTTGCAAGCTTGTTGGAGTTCCTTTTGCAAATCAGCCCTAAAAGACTCCTCATCGGCGCTCAATGTCTTCGCAGCATCTTCCTCAAACTGAGCTAGCTTTTGTTCGGAGAGCTTCAGTTGATTGGATATGGCGTTCTAAGCTTCCTCCTCATTGACTATTGTCAGCTCCAGGATACTTAAGTCCTCTTCCTTCATCTGAAGTTCCCGCCTGAGCTACCCTATCTCGGCCTCACTTGATGCAATATAGGCATGAATGTTGCTCAGGGAGTTTGATTTTTCGGTGAGTGCAGTCCTAACCTGAGCTACCCGGTCCCGCTATATTTGAACCTTAAGTCCAGCAAAGGCGCAAGCATCATGCCATGCTTCCAAACGGGATTCTTCTCGATCAGCTATATAAAAAGAAGCACCTGCTGCCTTCAGCTCCTGTAATTTTTGAAGCTTGAGCTCCAGACAATCAAGGTCATCAGCAATTGCCTGAGCTAACTCCGAGTAAACAGCATCCCTAATCAAAGCTGTCCTAGGGCCAAGAACCAGCTTGAACTTACGGAGAGAAAGTATGCTATGGACAATCTTCTCGATCATCATATTGATGAAAGAAAAGAACGAGCGGACTTCCATACAAATGATAATCCGAGCGGGATTGTTGTTTGACATTAATACCCTCACCAGATCATGGAGTTAGGATGTAAGCCCTGCAAAAAGAAAAGGAGAATTTTAGAATCTCAAGTCAAAGGCTAGCATAAATATCCTTAGCAGGATAACCCATACCTGTGTCCAATGGTATAGCTTCATGGTCTAGCGGGGCCATCAGGGGGAGTAACCGTCGTTGATGCACTAACTATTGCAGTCTATTTCACGACGTGTTCATCTGGCAGAACAGCTGCCACAGTAGCCGATTTTGAAGGAGCATCAGAATTAGGGATTAGAAGATGAGGTTCAGTAGGGGTTCCTGCCAGCAGCAAAACAAATTCCTCAGATTCACCAAATTGCAGTTGTATTAGTTAAAAAATAGCTATTCCTACAATCAACAAGAGGGAGAAGCCATACCTTTGGAGGAACAAACATCAACATCTTCAGGAATTGTTGGCTCAGGTGATATATCACTGGGAGGATGATCAGCTCGAGGAGAGCCATATATCAAGTCATCCATGGGGGCGTCCACAAGCAGACCCTGAACCGAAATTCAAATCTGAGCTAAACCAGGAACCAAAACGGCGCCAAATCAGCCCGTTAATTAACTCCTTCTCTCTTCCACGCATCTGGAGGAACCCTAGAGATTTATTCAGTGGGATTATCACCCCCATGAAGGTCACCTTACATCCGGCCCAATTTATTCAAGTCCCATGGATACTCCAACAAGGTATACAAGTATAAATTGTCTCCTATTTTGTCGAGAAGTTCCTGGAGAATATTTTCATGAAATATCTTAAGGATAACTCGATGACCCCCAATGGACCACTGGGAGTACGCAAGCACGGACTGGCTCTCCTAGCCTCAAAAGCTCGAAAAGCTTAAATTGTGATGACGCTGATCAATGTGTTGCAAACGGAGAATTTGCCAATTAATGGAGGAGTCTCGATAAGTTTGATGGTCAGTTATACAACAGCTCACCAACAAGAGTCAAAGCAAAGCGGACTAAAATTACCAGCTTAAGTTTAAGATTTTGACAGCGGTCAGATAATGAATGCAGTACCATGACACTTTCAGCCATCTTACAAAGCACTGGATAATCTAGAAGGATTGAAGAGATCAAAATCTGAAGCTATTTTCAGGTCCCATTACACCTATTAAAGGTTGGGGCCTATCATGTCTAAAGTATTTCAGGCTCTTCTATAAAAGAATGATACTGAAACACTTTGAAGGGGGGATTTGTAGGCGTTAAAAATTACCTATTGTAGGATCGCTGGTCTAACACACTAAAAACACTAGAGGGGGGCCGAATAGTGTTTTATAATTATGCAAAATAGATTATAAATTGCGAGAAAGATAGTAACAATCACAGAAAATAATCAACACAAACACAAGAGATTTTATACTAGTTCCACCTCCCCGGTGTACATCCTGTCCCCAAGCAAATCCCGCTTGAGATTTTCACTATGATTTTTAAAAATAATTACAAAATCAAAAAGCAAACCTGACCAATTTGCAAGACCATGCAAATTGTATATAATCTCCACACCAAGAGATCAACACCTCTCAAAACCCGAGAGAGAACTTTTATGAATCAAGAACAATGATTCCTATATGCCTTGATGTATTGTGATGTGTAGCAGTGGCTTAGGAATCATTTTTAAACTCTGGAAACTACCCAAGTGATTTGTATATAGAATTAATCACAAAGGCACAAAAATGCTTTTTCTTTCAACTATTTCTCTTTTTCTCTCTTAAGAAATCAAAGCTT
>JBAKGM010078208.1:0-13273 GCA_037177215.1 Asparagus racemosus | reverse complement strand
GAGTGGAACGGGACTTGTGGGCTAGCTTCTTTCACTTAGGTTGAGCCCTAGCTCGAGGCTTTCCCCCATGACGAGGGCGAATCGCCTCCTTTTCTAACACTCCTGGAAGATCAAGCCAATGTCAAACCGAGAAACTATAAAAAGGAAACAATAAGACAAAAAAGAGAAGGAGAGAGTACCAAAGTTCTCCTCATGAATTGCGGCTTTCGCTTGGTCCACTCCTGAAGTCCCAGCGGCAAAACTGTGGGTCCCCTCCTCAGTTCCGTCTGTTGAGTCTGGCGGCGCTTCCTCTATGCTCGAGCAGCCCTCTGGATCGTTTGAGTGTCAGCTCGGGAGACCACTTCAGCCCTCAACTCGTTGAGGGACTTTACGAGAACATGCTCATTGGCCTCCTAGAGCTAACTGCAGTATAGATAGGTCGACTCTAGCTAGCGATCAGCACTCGGAAGGCTAAATCTAACGCCGGTGCACCCTGTCACACTCCACAACCATGCTCAGACGCTGTCTACCAACCCACCTTGAGTCCAAAGCTACGGGTTCGGATTCCTAACATAAAGTTAACCATAACCAAACTGGCGGGGGAAACAAGAAGGGGAATATGGCTCGATGTAGCACTCATCTCTCACCCGAAAAGTGAGATAGCCAGGCTTGATGTTCGTCAGCCAATTGAAGCAGCTGACATCTAGTAAAGTCTGATGTGCCTTCGGTCTTTCTTCGTCGATCAAGGACTCCCCATACTGACCGGAGAATCGGGGAAAACATCTGGCAAAGGCCTAGCCTTTGTGAATTTGCAATTGCCTCTATACCTCTAGGAATCCAAGCCCCTCCACTTGTAGTCCTCTAGTGATTGAAGAAAGGGGAATGATGGATCTGCGAGCCTTAGTGCTAACATCATGTCAGGGCGATGAAGAATAAACCAGGCCATCAGGTAGATGTATGGGAGCTCCACCTTGACGTGAGGAATCTCATTGGATAGTTCATCTTTTTCCTGAGCAAAGGTGTGGGTGATCTGACGAAGCCCGCGATGAATGTTAGCCACCATCACTGGAAGAAGGGACAATTCCTTCTTGTGGGCGAGCTGAACTGCATGATAAAGTACCTCCAATGCAAAGCATCACTAGACTGGTAGAGCACCACACACTTCTTCAGCCAAATAGCGAGGAAGTCGGCAAAAAGGGTCATCAGTCGGATCGACTTCACTGCATGCCATAAGAAGGTCGAGAACTTGGTCCCTGCAGAGAAACCGCTCTCAGTGCTGCCCGGGGGATAGAACCTAGCGTTGGATTTCTGAATTAGCTCATTGACTTCCGAAAGAGTGAGAGGAGACAATCGTGGATCTCTTCACTAGAAAGGCCATCCAATTGCTGAATAGGTAGCCTACAAACTGTTTCAAGCCTATCTGCGCCTTCTTCTTCGATAACAGCCCAATCTAGGCCAAAGCAATGTGATAGTGGTAGGTGAGGTCCGATAAAGTGTCATAGCAGCCGGATATGTGAACCTTCAAATGGCTCAATTCTTAATTCGAAGGGAAGTATTCCTTATATATAGTCTTCCCCATGGGTAAGCCTGAGACCCGATGCATCTCATGGAGAGCTAATCCCAACTAACCATATCTGGTTAAGAAGGTGTTAGAATTAGAATTATAGAGCTCAGATAAAGCAAAGAAATGGCAGGTGCTGATCAGAAGCCCGTACATAGTAGCACGGACCGCGGCATAAAAGCCATAGGCGCGAAGCTCCTCGCCCCATTGGCCAATAACATAACTCGTCAGACGAGTCCACCAGAGCCTGTCTGCAGAGTGAACCTAGCTGTAAAATCTATGATGGGACACCGGCATCTCTCGCCCTAGCTGCGCAAAATGAGTTTTCAAAGTCTGAGTAGTGCTAAAATACTAGTCATGGGCGGTGTGTCTAACCCCAAAATGCTGGGATGTAATCTGACAACACGGCTCCTGAGTGAGCCCGGAATCGACTGATGGGTAATGAACCTGTAATGAATGCTGTCATGTTCCTCCGTCAGGCACCACGACATCTCCCATGCCACAACCTGGTGTCTCAGCTTAGTCAAACAACGATGGTGAGGTATCCTCGGGAGGTATAAGAATCCCCCATCATCTTTATGCAGCCATTGTTCACTCTCAATGAAGACAGCATCCGGGTCCTTGACGGAATCGCCAAACAGATAATCTGTCTTTCTTAGAGACTAAGTAGAACTGGTGTCCCTCACAAGTGGCGTGTCAGTCATCAGCAATCTCAGTACATGAGGGCTCCCCTCACCTACCACCTGGGTCACCTCCGTCGGCGTATCCAATGCAAACTGAGGCGAAATAAAGATGGCAGGGTCATCACAAGTGGAATAGTCCTCGCCACGGTGTTCGTCAACCGCATGAGAAGGAAATGCTCTAGAGGGTTACTCAACTGAAACAAAAAAATCAGGACGGGTCAAACTCAAATACAAAAAATATGAGGCGTTAAACTCATCTCGCAAACCCGTGAGATAGAGCCACGACTTCATAGCGGGAGAACTGATTCTGAAATGCCTTACCGGCTCGTAGGACAATATACCCTGTCACATAAAGTAACGGGGTATCCTATCCTGTTGACCGTAGTACATCACAGAATCGCTCCCGTCATTGGTCCAAATATAAGCGTCGATCCTCACCAAGGAGGAATCAAGGCTATATAAGCGTCGATCCTCACCAAGGAGGAATCAAGGGTATGTAAGCGTCGATCCTCACCAAGGAGGAGTCAAGGCTGTGTAGGCGTTGATCCTCACCAAGGAGGAATCAAGACTCTTCCCAATCGCCTCACTAAGGAGAACGAAGCGGGGATGCATTATACAAATGCAAACCGGGAGCGTGCAAAAGGATGTGAAACGCTCACCGACAAACGACAGGGGCATGCCCTCACGTGAAGGGGTAGACGGCTAGCTCCTTGGAGCGCGTGATCTTCCCGACAACATTGTAATCTACAAAAAGACGAAATAAAGTCAGATACGCAGTTGAAAAAAAGTAAGAAAAATCAGCAAAAATGCAGAAAAAACCTATTTTGGTCAAGTCATGGCTCGTCGGCCACTGCCGCGGCACCAACGGGTGCCTCAGCTCCGCCGAGACCACACCAGGCGCCTCGACCACGACCGAGGCACCTGTGGCTCCCACGGGTGCCTCTGTTGTGACCGAGGCACCCAACACTTCGCCACCAATGCACTCGGCCATGGCCGAGCCGCCCGGCCGCGGCTCGGCCATCACCAAGCCCTGACCCCTCTGTGCACACATAAAAAAAGAGAAAGGAAAGAAGAAAGATAAGAAAAAAAAGAAGAGAGAAAGAGAAGAAGAACTCTCTAACCCTGGTTTTCTATTTTCATAAATACCCTAATGTAAACTCTAATAAGCTTGTACACATACCTCGTAGCTCGAAGGAGATGAGACGACACAAGGCGAGAAGATAACAAGAGAAAAAGCACAGAAGAGGGGGGTCGTCCTAAGTCAAAGGAAAAGAGAGGAGAGGTGTATTTATAACAGTCTCTAATGGGGCCCAAACTAGTTCCAATTAGAACTCTAATCAGTCCCTCATTAGGAGCCTTAATTGGAGCCCTATCCTAATGCCAAAACAGTGCCAAATCGGCCTGTTCATTGGCTCCTCCTCTCCCCCACACATCTAAGGGATCCCAGACAATTTTTCAGCAAAATTATTGCCGCATGAAGGCTGCTTCATGTCCGATTCAATTGACACAAGCTCCGGAAATACTCCAAAAAGGTATACGAGTATAAACGGTTTCCTATTTCGGCTGAGAAGTTCCTAGAAAATATTTTTTATTTTAAGGATAACTCACCAAAACTCTAGTAAACGCACGAGTATAAACTATGTTGACGCTGGGCAATGCGTCACTACAAGAGGATTCACCGATCAACGGTTCGAATTCAAGTACAATTGGATGCCGGTCAACGCGTCGCACTCGCTAATTAAAGGCTAGACTCTACATATTTTGACACCAATCAACGCGTCGCAACGAAGAATTCTCCGATCAATGGAGGAGTCTCGTAAAGAGGTTTGATAGTCAGTTGAACGACAACTCACCGACACGAATCAGATTCAAACAAACTCAATTAGCTTCAAGATTCCGACAGTAGTCAGGTAAAAAAATGCAGCACCGTAAAACCTTCAGCTATCCTACAAAGAACTGGAAAATTTGAAAGGATTGGAGAAATCAAATACTGAAGCTAATCTCAAAAAGAAATTCATTTATCGACTTCAGGTCAAAATTTCGATAATGGTCAGACAAAAAATGCAGCACCATCTTCATCTACCCTACAAAGAACTGGAGAATCTAAAAGGATTAGAGAGATCGAACATCGAATCCGTTCTCAGGTCCCGTCACCCAGACTGAAGGTTAGGGTCTATCATATCCAAAGTATCCCAGGCTCATCAAAAAATGGAGACTGAGACACTTTGGAGAGGGTATCTGTAGGTGTTGAAAATCACTTATCAGCACCGAAACGAGACTCGTGACAGTGGGTTGATAACCGACGACCCATCCAATGACGCGACTAAGAACTGCTGACAACGTAACTGTACCACAAAACACATAAAGTGAGTCGACGAACGCATGAAGTGAGTCGGCAAGGCGTACAGGTCAACGAAGCGACGCATCATGGAATAAATCCAACGACGAAACTTCAGGTCAGCGAGATTCGACAAGGCCAGTCGACCAGACTCGAACGTCAATGAGATGAAATTAATCGGACTCAAGCAATAATGGAACTACGACGATCAAATTCCAAAATCAACGGAACGATCAACTGAGTTTTGATTCAGCACGACCGGACGAAACAAGCTCGGACAGAATGGTGGACGAGTCGACAAACGCTAAAAATTTGAAGAAAGCCCCAAATGAGCTCCTTGGCACAGCCGAGGCACCATTTGGTGCCTCGGTCATGGCCAAGGCAGCACTTGGTGCCTCGGCCAAGCCGAGGCTCCACTTGGTGCCTCGGCTATAGTGCCGAGGCACAAATGGTGCCACGGCCAAAAAGCAACCCCCCTTTTTCATTTGCCTATAAATAGGCCAGGGAGGGTCAGTTGTACAGGTTAGAAAATTTGTCCCCTGGGTTAGAAATTTTCGGGCTTCAGGCAAGATCCACGCGAGCTTTTACACAGATCCGAGTGTCTGCAAAATCAAAAAGGCCATATCTAGATCCACTGTAAGCGACAAGCGTCTTCAACCTCAGATCCATGCGATGAGGAGAAGATTAGGAGCAGATCTACATCAGATCTACGGTGTATCCCTCTGGATCTAAGCTTGGTCTTAGTCCCGAGAAGAGCCGTGAAATCGCTTGATCGATTTCACCTGCTTTAGGCAGTCTATTTCCTTCGTGAAATAGTCCCCTCATCCCCATAGATCTCTACTTAGATCGGATTACGCAGGGGTCCATAGACACAAAAGTCTCCGACACAGGCAAAGACACCCATGCAAGCGAGGATCTGATAAACGGATCTCGCATTTGTTCAACAATGGTAAGAAAATTGTAATCATTTTTTTCGGTTTTCATTGTAAGCCTTATAAAAAGGCGAGATTTTTATCTAAATTTCATTGTAAAAAATAAATTTGTAACGAGCTCAAATCAATGATAATCGAACCAACTTTCCCCACGAACAAGCTGGCGACCACAGTGGGAGCCACCGACCTCAGATCTGAGATCGTAGTGCCGCAGCTGCGGATCCCGATCTCAGTGGAAGAAGAGGTCAAGTTCAAATTTGACCAGTAGAAGTTTGAGGAGCATCTCTCCTCCTCCTCCAGATCCGCTTCTTCCCGTCACTTCAAAAAGATCTCCGCTGCAAGGAGAATCCTTTGGGCCTCAGATACAGAGTCCCAAAACGATGAATCCAACCTCGCTGTCACCGGTAGCAATAAAATTTCCTCGGCGGGTGCAGCCCAAGTTCCCCGGCGCCCGAGATGACCGCCGATGGCGTGCCCCCACTCTCCAAGTGAGCACGACAGAGGTGACGACAGAGTATGGCCCACAGGTTCGCCAAGGCTAAGCAATCCATGGATGGGATCTACCACGAGGCAGATCTAAGATCCAGACTGACACAGAGGCTCTAGCCTCGGGTGATTGACGGCCCCTCCAAGCTGTCGACAAATGAATGGGTCCGGGTCAAACGGATTCGTTTCACACTTCAGGAGTGCATCTGGAAGTGCTGCACACTCCTCGTGCAGGCACGGGCTTTGGTCCAACAAGCCCACCAACTGAAGAAGGCAGAGGTGGCCAAGAAGCCACCAACGAGCCGCCAGGTCTTGAAACCCAAGTCCATCGACGCTCCAACCCCGACGAACACGGCGTCTAAGCCCAAGTCCACCGAAATTCTAACCCCAGCGATCATGGCATCAAAGCACAAGTCCACTAGCACTTCAAATCTTGCCCCGGCGCCCAAACCAAGAGCTGAAGGCGCCTCAACGCCAACTACCCTGGTGCCCAAACCAAGAGCTGAAGGTGCCTCAATGCCAACTACCCCGGCACCCAAACCAAGAGCTGAAGGCACCTCAATGCCAACTGCCCCAATGCCAACTGCCCCGACGCCTAGGTTAAAACCCACCAGTGCCCCAATCCAAGTTGCCTCGGCGCTGAGGTCGCCTCCAGCATCTGCATCCAGATCTTTAGCGAAGCTAATTCCTGCTGCAGCTAATAAGCCAACCATCAAGGAACGCTTGGGTCTGTTGAGGAAATCACGGGTCACTCCTAATGCAGGAGGTCGCACCCACCTCAACGAAGGCAACATGACTCCTGCAGCTCCACCAACCGGACTGATAATCGAAGTCTGAGAGTCCGCCGAGACTTCACGCCCACACAGGCGAACGTCAAGGCGAGTCACTCTTGGCAGCTTTGATAAAGCAACCATCCTTAGAAAGAGACATTTTCGTCCGACGACAATGACGTTATACCCGAGAGGTCGTGCCAACGCACGATAGGTTGCTCCAGCACTCATGCCGATGAGCTGTACTATCATGCTAGGGGTACCAGAAGATCCTGAAAGAGGAATTCTCTGGAGAAGCCTGCACATCACCCCTGTTCTAAGTTGATCAAGGCTGTGCTATCAGAGTGTAGCTACAACAAGATAACTCCGGTAAGAGTGTCGGTCTTCAACAGACTTGGCGACAGACCAACGAAGCCCAGCTCAAGACGCTTCCGCAGGAGAAGATCAACAAATCAAACGGATGAATTGCCCAGAGTCACCAACAATATGACAAGCAAAGGGACGTCAAATCGTACCGGTCCCTGATCATCTGACTGGATAACTCGGTTGCGCACCGAGACGATTCGGCATTCTAACAGGTGGCCAAAATGCTTGAAGAAGTAATGTCCAAGCAGAAGGTGAATTTCAAGTTCGAAATAGAGATGGCCATGTAGCAGATGCGAGAAATTCATGACCAGCAAATCCAGGCACAGACAAACCGTCAAGGTGAAACCAGTCATCACAACAACGTCAATCAGGTTGATAGTGACACTGACAGGGATGAAGACTAGGGTACCGGACCTCCCCCTGAAGTGCGAAATGCTGGGGATAGCCAGGAGAATGCCAGTGGCAACACCGTCTTGGAAAATGAGAAGATCAAAGATCTCGAGAGTAAGATCAACACATTGATCTCCGCTCAACAAATTAAGAAAACAGGAATACTGTGTCCATATCCCAGGGAGTGGGAGTCGATCCCGTATCTGCCAAAGTTCAGCTTGATCAACTTCACGCCGTTCGACGGAAAGGGATCCCCTACTCAGCACCTAATTTATTTCAAGCCTCACTTGGGAGTGATTTCTGGAAACGTGCCCTTAATGGTTCAGTCATTCGTTGGCACCCTTCGCGGAGCTACTTTTAATTGGTACCGCCATCTTAAACCGAGCAGCGTTACTAGCTAGGTTGAAATAGAATCCATGTTCCTTGCAAATTTCTTCGACGATGACACTGAGATATCCATCGGGACATTGTTGGACGAAAAGCAAAAGGATAGAGAAACTGTGGATACCTTCATCAAGTGGTTCCAGAACAAGGCGATGAACTGCCAGGACTTGATAACTGAGGAATTTATCCTCCAAACCTGCCACAACAACCTGTCGTTGGATGTGCTAGAAGCAATGGGAACAGTGCCATCCAAGACTTGGAGGGATTTAAAGCTGCGTGGGGAGTAGGCCGAGCAATTTTTTAAGGGGAAAAAGGTAAAAAAGCCAACAATCAGCATACGCTCACAAACAAAATTTCGTCCCACATAGCAAAGTGAAAGGGTAGGCGAAAGCTATGGACGCAAACCAAACTGTCCAACAGCGAGCGCCACAACAGTCGTAGAAGTAGAAGACTTCAAAATTCTCCAAAGTCTCTTCTTTCAAGGAAGACGAGGTTCTCAGTATTTTCAAATACCTCCTAGAGAATAACAAGATCAAGCTGCCTCCGATCTAAGATCAAGAAGAAGCACAGAGGACCAATGATCTGAAATACTGTGCGTACCATAGAGCGGTGCACCACCCAACGAAGGTGTGCTATCATCTCAAGGACAAAATCTAGGCCTTGATCGATGTAGGGGTCATTACCCTAAAATCATCTAAATGAAAGTCTTTGTAACCCGAATGGCAAATACCCCTGGATGTTCTAGAATTTCTTCTAAAGTTGTCTTAGTTTTTCCAGAGAAGCATGTGATGCCTCAGGTTTACTCTCTAACTGAGCTGTACTCTAATAAGGTGGCCAGATACAATGCATTGCTTATTGGGCTCAATTTCACCAAAGAGCTGGGGGTCAAAGCCTTCGGGGATTCCCAACTCATAGTCAAATAGATTCGTGAGGACTATTGAGTTAGGAATCCGGATCTGATCCCATATCACCAGGCGGCTGTTGAGATGGCAAACTCGTTTGAAGAAATTTTCATCGAGTACATTCCGCACCTTCAAAATGCATATGCACAACCTCCCGAGACTGAACAACTAGTCACAGTCAGAACTCATCAGCTATTTGTGCCGATATATGATGAGGCAGAGGAAAACAAGGGGTGGTTACTAAAGAGATATATACAACCCAAGCTAAATCCCGTAACTTCACATTGCCCTCGCGACGAAGATGGCAGTCGAAGAATATCATCAGAAACGTCTCGAGAAGCTCGAGATGTTAGATGAAAAGTGGCTGGAGGCTCAACAACGCATTGAGTTCTACCAAGCAAGGATGCTGAGAGCTTTCAACAAGAAAGTGCGACAAAGGAGTTTCAAAGAAGGAGATCTGGTCCTCGTTGCTCGACGACCAATAATCCTCAACTCTAAGAAAAAAAGTTAAATTCGAACCCAAATGGGAAGGCCCGTTTGTAATAGAGATGGTCTATTCTAACGGTGCATATCGCCTAATTACCAAAAATACCGACCAACAATTAATGCCGATAAATGGGAAGTTCCTGAAAAAAATACTATCATTAGTATCTTCAGGACAACCCATTTCAACGGGAAGTTCCTCGTGGGATGTTTCACTCACTTTCTTCAAGGATAACTCTAGATTTATCCTCTACTATAAATTCCCCCACCGATCAAATTCATTGACGGTGGGTCTACAAAATTGTCTGGTCTAAGTACAAAAATCCCCTCTTGATTCCTTCTATGAACAAGAGTCCCACTCAAAATTTCTTTCACGCTGGAGATAGAATATAAAATTCTTCCTCTCTAAGCGTAAGATCCCCTTCATGATAAACGGAAGGGCTCTATCCTTTTCTTTTCTAGGCCATGCCGATTAAAGGTATAGGTTGGAATTAGATTTTTAGATCAGGTCGTCTAACTGAAGGTCGCCTGAATCTTTTCGATTCTCAGAGTGGAGATCCCACTCTTAGTCTCACCTCACAAGATTCTCAAAGTGGAGATCTCACTTTTAGTTTCTTTCACTAGAAACAAGACAAAAATCCTTCCTTTCTAGCACCCGGAGATAGGAGACAAGATCCTCTTTCCTCTCTATCAATAAGAGATAGGATACAAAACCTTCCTTTCTTGTTTTGAATTTGTGAGTTTCCGGAGATAGGACACAAAACCTTCCTCTCTGCTGACAAGAGATTGGATACAAAACTTTCCTCTCTTGTTTCAGATTCGTCCCTTACCCGCAGATAGGAGACAATATCCTCCTTCCTCTCCACGAGCAAGTGATAGGAGACAAGATCTTCCTTTCCTTATTTCAAGCCCATCTTCATTCGGAGACAGGATAAAAAATCCTTCCTCTCCATCATCGAGAAATACAATATAAAATTCTTCCTTTCCCACATCAATACTTTCTAATCCTTTTAAATTGAAGAATCATCTTGGGGAACTTGATCTCGAATCCTAAGTAGGGATAGGTCGACACCTCACACATGTTACCTGGTTAGTCTAAGAGAGTTTTATTCTTTTAGCACAATGTTATGTGCGGAACAGGTTAGACAATCTGCACGCTAGCCTGATTCAAACGGTAATCAGTAAAGGCACGTCAAATCCATTGAGGGTTGGGGGTTCGCCAATAAATACAAAGTCGACACCTCACACGTGCCGCTGGTTTAGTCTTTTCTCTAATTGAAGAAGACACCCGAATCCGAGTCGGGGATATTTTATTCTGAAGCCTAAGAAGGAATAAGTCAACGTCTCACACGCATTGTCGGTTGAGTATTTTTTCTGATTGAAGAAGATACTAGAGTTTGATTCTAGAGAATTTTATCCCGAAGCCGAAGAAGGGATAAAGTCAACGTCTCATACGCGTTGTCGGTTAATTCTTAGCCGTAAAAAGAATAACGCCGGCATATTTAAAAGTGTGGTGGGTCATCATTAATGACACTAAAATCCACGCCTTACACGTGTGGGGAATTTTATCCTGAATCCTAAGAAGGGATAAGCCAACGCCTCACACTCGTTGTAGGTTTAGTCTTTTTCCGATTGAAGAAGACAGTAGAGTTCGATTCTGGGGTATTTCATCTCGAAGCCTAAGAAGGGATAAGTCTACGCGTAACACTTGTGCTGGGTAGTCTCTTACCCATAAAAGAGTACTAAGTCTACGTATTCGGCATCGTAGTACAAAGTCTAAAAGAGTATCATTCTTTTAGCACAACGTCACGTGCAGAACGGATTTAAATAATCCGCATGTTAGCCCGATTCAAACGGTAATTGGTAAAGGCACACCAATCCCTTTAATGGCTGGGGGTTAGCCAATAACACTAAAGTCAACGCCTCAAATGCATTGCCGGGTAGCCTTTTGCCCGTAAAAGAGTACCAAGCCTATGAATTCAACCTCATAGTACGAAGTCTAAGAGAGTTTCATTCTTTTAGCACAACGTCACATGCGGTTTTGATAATCCGCGTGCTAGACAGATTTAAATAGTAATCGGTAAAGGCTCATCAAATCTGTTGGTGGCTGAGGGTTTGCCAAAAATCCTATGAATATTATGGTCAATTATTTAGAACGAAACAAAAGAATCATAATAAATGATAAAAAGAGGGAAATTAATGGCGAGAGATCTATTAGAAGTCCTCCCACAGCCTGACTTTGAAGGAGTCCTCGTTAGCATTCAGAGTGTTCGTAGATTTCAGCGGGCCTTGGTTTCTCAGACATTACAGTTGGAGCTTCTCCTTCGTGGACTTTCGTCAGCTCTACGATACTGAAGTTTCCTCCTTCCACCTAAAGCTCTCACTTAAGCTGCGCCATTTTGGCCACGCTCGAAGCAAAACGAGGGTGTGTACCACCTAGAGATGCTGACTCCTCAACAAGTACCTACTCAACATAGTCTAGAAAAGACTTGAGCATCGCACCATGCCTCCCGGCGCATAGTCAGTCAAGAAGTCTAGTCCTGAAGATGAGCGCCACATACCCCTAGATGCAAAATCTTAAGACTCGAGATTCACCTACACAGTGAAGCTCGACATTCAATCGAGATTTGCCTACGAAGTGAAGCTTTACATTCCACCGAGGTTTGCCTGTGCAGCGAGGCTCGACATTCAACCTGAAGGTCGTGACATGGTGAAGCTTGAAGTTCGTGAAGCTCATCGTAACGGCCATGAAGACCCCCAGACAGCTACGCAGTGGGGATATCACTCATCAAGAGTCAATTTCATCCGGCTCAAATTAGTCGAGCCTTGCCAAAACTCCAAATAGGTATACGAGTATAAATTGTTCCCTATTTCAGCCGAGAAGTTCCTAGAAAATATTTTATTTTTAAGGATAACTCACCGATACTCTAAATAGGTACACAAGTATAAACTGTTTCTTATTTTAGCCGAGAAGTTCCTTGAGATTATTTTCGTAAAATTTTCTTAAGGATAACTCGCCAACATCCAAATGGGTATATGAGGATAAAATATTTCTTGAAAACTCTAGTAAATGCACAAGTATAAACTGTGTTGACGCTAGGCAATGCGTCGCCGCCGGAGGATTCGCCGATCAACAGTTCAAATCTAAGTAAAATTGGATGCCGGCCAACGCGTCGCACTTGCCAATTGAAGGTTAAACTCCACATATTTTGATGCCGATCAACGCGTCGCAACGAAGAGTTCCCCAATCAAACGAAGGAGTCTAGCAAAAAGTTGGATGGTTAATTGAACGACAACCCACCAACACGAGCCAAATTCAAACGAATTCAATCAGCGTCAAGATTCCAACAGCGGTCAGGCAAAAAAAATGCAACGCTGTAATACCTTCAGCTATCCTACAAAACACTGGATAATCTAAAAGGACTTGAGGAATCAAATACTGAAGCTAATCTTAGAGGAAGAAACTCATCTATCGGTTTTAGGTGAAGATCTCGACAATGGTTAGACAAAAAATGTAGCTCCGTGATGCCCTCAGCTACTCTACGAAGCACAGGAGAATCTGGGAGGATTAGAGAGATTAAAGACCGAAGCCATTCTCGAGTCCTATTACACTGACTGAAGGTGTGGACTTATCATGTCCAAAGTATTTCAGGCTCTTCTATAAAAGATCGAGACTGAAATACTTTGGAGGGGGTATCTGTAGGTGTTGAAAAATGCCTGTAAGTGCCCGAACGTGACTCGTGATGGTGGATTGGCAATTGATGAGCTATCCAACGATGCAACATTGAACCATTGATGCCTCACGACCATTGATGCCCTACACAGAGTTTCAGAGGAATCAAATTTGTGGGATTTGATATTCTCAAGTCTTAGTTTTGATGATAACAATATGTGTGTATTGTGTGTTCTAACTTGTTGTTGTAGATCATTTATATCAGATTCAGACAAGTTAAAGATGAGTTCAAGGCACGATGAAGTATCGAAGATGAGAAGCACGTC
>JBAKGM010078090.1:0-13278 GCA_037177215.1 Asparagus racemosus | reverse complement strand
ATAATTCCTCCAATACTCCCCCTCAAGTTGGCGCATGGAGTGTCGAGATGCCCAACTTGACTAACAACTCATGAAAACGATCCCACCCAAGTGCTTTAGTGAATATGTCAGCTAACTAAAACTTGGAGGAAATAAGCCGCGAAATGAGTGCTTTGGATTGCTGGCGGATAAAGTGAAAGTCAATTTCGATGTGTTTGGTGCGTTCATGGAAGATCAGATTTGTTGCAATATGTATGGCAGATTGGTTGTCACAAAAGAGAGGTACTAGGGGGCTAAACAGCGGGTTACGGGGCATCTAGCCCAATCAGCATCGCAATAAGCTCATAAAGATAATGAACTTGTGGAAGGCAGAAGGATACCCTACCCAGGTGCAAAATTGAGATATCACAGTACTCGATAGGCAGCTTCAAGGTATAATTACCGCAGGTTATGCATAAATTGACTCAAGATGTGTATAGCGTAACTGATATCAGGATAGGTAATAGTAAGATATAAGAGATAGCCCACAAGGCATCGGTATCATCCAGGATCAAAACATGGATCACCAGAATCAAGGTCGAGCTTGTGTTGTTGATCCATGGGTGACGAAGAAGGTTAGCTACCTAGTAAACTGGCCTCAGTCAAAATGTTTAAGATATACTTGTGTTGGCAAAGGACAACATTAGTAGAAGAGTGAGAAACCTCTATCCCCTAAAATACTTCAATTTACCGAGATCCTTGAAGCGAAACTATTGATTCAAATAGCCTTTGAGACGGGCAATGCGGATGGTGTCATTACCCACAACAATTACATGGTCAACATAAATAAGATTCGCCAAAAATGAACTGCCATGAGAAAAGGTAAATAGTGAATGATCGGCATCATCAGATTGCCGGAAGCCAATAGCAAGCAAAGAAGCAGTTAATTTGTGATACTAGTTGCAGGAGGCTTGGCAAAGACCATATAAGGACTTTAGGAGGCGACAAACACAATGCTCCCCCCTCTTTGGTAAATCCTTGCAAAATATATATACCTCCTCCGCCAAATCACCATGGAGAAATGCATTGTTCACATCAGGCTGATGAATTTCCCAATTACGAACAAAAGCTATGGCCAAGAGACAACGAACTGTTACTAATTTTGCAACCGGAGCAAATGTCTCATGAAAATTGATGCCTTCAACTTGTGTATAACCTTAGCAACCAACCACGCTTTGAACTATTTGACACTGCCATTGGGATTATATTTGACTTTATAAACCCATTTCAAGTCAATCGCCCGCTTCCCTGGTGGTAAGTTGGTCAAAACCTAAGTATTATTAGCCTCAAGTGTAGAAATTTCCTTGGCCATGGCACCTCTCCATTGACGATGTTTCACAACTTGAAAGAATGATTTTGGCTCATCTATGATAGAGATGGCCACTAAAAAAGGCAACATAATCAGAGGAAAGCCCTGAATAAGAAAGAGTCTTAGAGAGGGTATGTACCATCGAATTCACTGAAGGAGAAGTCGAATGCGGAAGTGAACTTGTTGGAGTAAGGGAGGGGGGCAAAGTGATATCGAATCCGTGAAGATGTTGAGAAATTTGGCGGTGTCTCTAGGACCGTCGTGGTGGTGTAAGAGAAGGCTGATAGTTATCTATTGTTGTTGGTGGAGGCTCACTGGTTTCTGCTGGTGTGTTCTCTATTTCGCTTGTCCCAATTGTTGATACCTCCCTAGCATCTGATTCATGTTTAATAGGCCAAGGAGTGGAATCATCAACAAGCCCGAATCAAGATGTGGCGCTTGTGCATTATGAAGAGGCCTAGTGGTTGCGATTGGGACATGGAATTGACTTGTTGTTCGGTCAGCAAAAGGAAGCACATCCTCAAAGAATTGAACATCACGAGACACATAGGTTGTCCTGCTTTCAAGCTCAAAGATTTTGTACCCTTTTTTACCATTAGGATACCCAACAAAAATGCTTGGTCGAGAACGCGGGGCGAACTTATCACGGGGCCTATTGTGAACATGGCTATAGTAAAGATACCCAAAACTGTGCAGGTGATCATAAATGGGCACTTTGTTGAAACGAATTTCATAAGGCTTGTTTCCCAACACGGTGGGTGGCTTTTGATTGATCAAGTATGTTGTCATGAGAACACATTCTCCCCCAAAATTGTATTAGAAGATGAGCTTGAAATCTTAACGCTCGTGCAACTTCTAACAGTGTTGATGTTTGCACTTGACTACTCCATTTTATTGAGGAGTATCGATGCAACTTGACTGTCATTCCATGCCATGTGCGTTATAATGACTCAGATCATTGTGGTTAAACTCAAGGTCATTATCTGTTCTCAAGACTTTCACTTTAGAGTTGAACTGTGTTTGTACCAACTGAAAGAAATAAAATAAATAATCACGCGTCTCTGACTTAAACTTCATGAGGAATACCCAAGTCACTCTACTATAGTCATCAACTAGGGTTGAAAAATAGTGTGCACCAGATAAGGACTTGATCCTATACAGCCCCCATATATCACATTGAATTAAATCAAAAACATGCAGAGATTTATTCATATGAATAGGAAAAGGCAGTCTCGTTTGTTTTGCCTTACAACAAGCATCACACAAAATGTTATTCCCATCCACTGAAAAGGATAATTTTGGAACAAAGGAAAGACGGTTCATTGGAAGGTGCCCCAACCATCGATGCCACAGGCCAGAGTTCTTCGAATGATTTGCCACCAATGCTTTGCCCTATCCCCTAGGTTCCAAGTAATACAAGCCATTCCGCATCCTACCCACTCTAATCCGAGTCATTGAGTGTAAGTCCTGTATAACAGAAAGATCCGACCAAAAAATCAGTGCACAATTCAAATCATAGGTCAACTTGCTAACTAATAACAAGTTAAAGCAAAAATCCGGCACATCGAAAACATTTTCAAGAATCAGCCGCTTGCTCAAGCTTACTTGACCCAAGGCATGAACATAATAGTGGCACCATTGGGTATTTGAACTAGTGGTATCTTAGGATCAAGAATAACATTAGACAATTTATCAATTTCGCAAGAGATATGATCAGTCGCTCTGGTGTCAATAACCCATGACTTATTTTCCTTACTGGAGAAGTTGTTCACCATATTTGCAGAAGGAGTAGTGGTTGTTTTGATCCCACCAAGGAGCACTATCAGCTGGTGGTGTTGTTTCCCTGTGAGCCAAGGTATCGGTGAATTTGAGGAATCTCCATAGACAGCCCCGCAAATGTTTGGTTCATGAGTGTGGAGGAACCAGTGTCGCTGCCTCTGATTTTGGAGTCAATGCCGTTCTTCTCGGTAGCTAAACCAGTGGGTCGTTTCCTCTAGTGAGAGGGATATCCATTGAGTTTGAAACACTCTTCACGCCTGTAACCCAACTTGTTGCAGTGAGTGCAATGAACGCGCTCCCCCTGTCAGCTTGAATCAGCTTGCTCTCCATTGTTACTGTGTCAACCCGTGCCTCCATTCCCTTATGCAAGTAGAGTTGCTGCTTCCATCATAGGCATGCGCGCTGCAGTGACAAGCTTTTGCTTCTCTTCCTGTGCTGTGATTGCATAAAAACCCGGCCCAAGCTTGGTAATGGGTCAACACTGAGCACTTGGGACTGCACCGTAGCAAAAGTGTCATCCAATCCCATGAGAAAGTCATAAACTTTCTCCTCCTCTTGCATTGACTGCATTTTCTTTGTCGCTCCACGGGTACAACCACACGAACAAGTAGGCACAGGGTGAAGAACTTGCAGCTCACCTCCCACTGCTTCAATCTTCCATAATATGATGAGATAGGCGCCTTCTCCTATTGCAATAATGCGATCGCATGCGCCCTCAGAGCCAAACCTTGCATGAATCGTTCTTCCAAATCAACTCACACTTCATTGGTTGTATCGGCATAAGCCACACCACTTTGCAATTCCTTGTCAAGTGAGTTTGCGAGCCATAACAACACAACAGCATTGCATTGCACCCATGGTTGGAAGTCTGGGCAATCGATGTCTGACTTACTAATAGTTCCATCCACGAATCCTGACTTGTCCTTCAAAGCAAAAGTATTCCATATGTTCTTTCACCAAGTGAAGTAATTTTCACCATTCTCACTAAGGGGATAGGTGACAAAGATCAACTCTGTATGATCAGAATGATGCAAGTAGAATGGTGAATTGTTATCGATTGCCTTGCTTTGTGAGATGCTAGCAATAGACACCTATCCCCCATTATCTTGATTCGCATTCTCTCCTGCCATGTCTATAATTATTTAGCTAGGTTATTGTAACCTTGCTCTGATACCATAACGAGATTGAGAACTCTCTTGGATGATTTTGCATTAAGCAATATCGTTGTATATATATACATGTCCTATCAATCTATCTCCTAGGAAAAGGCAAATCAAATCCCTATAATTGAGTACATTCTAAATATAGATAATTGACATGGAAACAAATAAACAAAAATATGGAAGGAAATAAGCAATAATTCCTCCAATACATGTTGACAGCCAGCAGACCAACCTGCATAAAAAAGGTCGTCGTACCTTTAGAGACATAGTTCTTTCCTTTTGTGCAGAGAGCAGTAAAAGACTTAACTTCACTATTTAGAGAGGCTTTTAGTATACAGCTTACAATCAGATAGAATGAGAAGAGAATTAGTGCATGAAAGGTTGGACACTGAAGGAACAATAATGGTGTTCTCATGTGCCCTTTTAGGGCCTGTTTCAAATCCTAAAATTATAGGATTTAGAATCTCTTGAAGAACTCCAAATCTATATGGTTTAGTATATGTCTTTGAATTTTTACTATTTAGTTTGGTTCGACATCAATATAGGAAAGGAAATCCTAACATTAGTAAACGCCTGTTTGGTTCAAACCCAAAGTAGTAGGAAAACCAAATTCTAGAATTTGTTATCCATTGTTTGTTTCAAATCTAAAAAACGGGAGAGGTGAATGTAGTTACCTTTGTGAGCTTATCTCCCACAAGAGAATAATACAAATGGTATAGCACTGGGGTAACCATACTCATCAAAATCCAAACTCCAATAGCTAAAAACGGTCATACTTTTGCAATGGATACAAATATTGCTCCATTCCACAAGCTTCATGAGTTTTTTTTGCAAGCATGTAGCCTCCAGACAAAAGAATTCAGCAGTTATCATGGTAGATGCAAAAATATTGCAACTGTGTACTCCCTACACCCTTGAAGCAATGTAAAAATGGCAAAAATGTTGGTCGTTATTATTGGGGTTGTGCTAAGTATCCAAAAAAAGAATGTAATTTCTTTCAATGGGCTCATAACGATGGCAATTACATGAAGAGTATCAACAAAGGTAGCAATGAAGTTTTGGTTAAAGATAGGAAAAAACTGAAAATCAAGAAATTGAAGTCATAATTAAACGTTGCAGAATGTCAAATTATAATTTAGAAAATGTAAAACAAAACAAAAGATACGGGCTCAGTTATATCTCTATTTTATGTGCTAAACATGATGGTAAAAATCATTAAAACGTCGTACAAATCAATCACAATTTTTTGTGACATTCATCCCCAATCTCCTATTGTCAAACACCAATATAAAGCTTTATCAAATAACCATAAAATTTTTAAAACTTCATGATACTAATTATCCATCACTAATACATTAAATGATAGTGTATAAAGCTCATATAATGGTCATTTTATCAACACAGAATGCATCACTTATATAGCGTAACTGCATTGTAGATAGCATTTAAATAATTTGTTGCCTGATCTAAAAATTGCAAATGCAATCTAGATTGAGGTCTCATCATTGAATGCCTCCTATAAACAATGAAATCACATTATAGGTTGTATTAACAAAATTCGACCAATCATCATTGCCATACCAAGTAAACCCTCATAAAAGTGCCCAGCAGCCAATATCACCAATGAACCAAATCAATTCATCCATCTGCACAAAATATTCACAACTAGCAAGCTCGAACATAAAAGCAACCATCAAGTTCCTAAACAAAAACTGAATCATATCCATTTGTACAAAGTAAAAGCAACTAGCAAGCTCAAAATAGAAACTGAATCATATCCATTTGTATATAGTAAAAGTAACCAGCAAGCATAAATTGAAATCATGCATTCTGAATCATATCCATCTGTACGAAGTAAAAGCAACCAGCAAGCTCAAAACAAAAACTAAATCAGAAACTCAAAAAGTGACTCAAAAAATTGAAATATTGGAGATGTATATGATCTTGTATTAGGAGCTTAAATATAGGTACAATATTGAAAACATTGATTGCCTCATCTAATAATAAACTTGCAATATAGATTGCAATCACATGGATGGATCACCTCACCTAATGATTGCAAACGCAATACAGATTGCATTCTCATCCAGGATTGCCCCACCTAAACATTACAAATACATTATAGATTGCATTCTCACAACAAGACCATCATCATTGCCCAATTAACTCAACTCCACTATCAATTAAAATGCTCTTATAAGGAACAATTTCATATAGAATAGCCATATCATTACATAGCTCACAATGTAGGTTGCTATCTATAATCATATCCATCCATGTTTGCATCAAGTATCATAATAAATAGATGTATTATGATACTGTTAAGCATATTCACATATGACATAGGTTGTTGAATCATAAATGTATAGTTGATATCATAAGGATTGTAAGATGGAGAAGGAGGTGGAGGAGCAGTGTATTGGGTAGGAGAGAAGGGTAGTGTATTGGGAGTGGAGGAGCTGTATAATGTGAATAATTGGGTGTTCTAATAGGAGTATCCTTACTTTTATCAACGTCTGTAATACATAGTAGTTACAAATGAAAATATATAAACAAAAAATTTAAATCTTCTGTTAGTACAATAAAGTATGCAAAAAAAACCACATTATTTATTATAATAAAACATGTTCTACCATACACAAACATAATAGAGAATACATCACTAAGTAACACAATAAAGTATGCAAAAACTAATAGCTAAATTACATCCCAATCTCAATTGCATCTCCACCATAATACTTATTACAATCATCTTCCCATATTTGATTGCAATTTGATCCCTCTTTGCTCTTCATTAAATCCTTGAATCACTTTCCTCTCTTTGTGTCATAGTTTGAATAAAGTCAACTACTCCATCTTCATCCTCATTACCTATTTCTTCACCATCTACTTCAGTGGAATTATCCTCATGTAATAACTGATCACCCAGATCTTCTGTGATAATATAGTTATGAAGTACAGTACATGCAATAACTATATAACTATATCAACTTGCTTTAGACAATGGTACCAGATAGGATTTTGAAATGATTCTTTAATATTTTAAAAGTTGATTCAATTTTAGACCTTAGAGATGAATGTCTTACGAAATAGACATAATTCATTCGAATGAATTATTACCATCATAAACTCTTAACCCGTGAAGTTGTGGTCTAGATAGTGCGTCTTACATAACTCTATAATCATTTATGAACCCCTCCCATTTGGCTAGAACGTACGAAAATAGCCTATTGGGAGTGCATGTAGCTAGAACATTTAGAGTTACATGTTTACGACCTCTAAAATGCCCAGCAAGTCTAGCGGGAAGCATGACATCAATATGGGTTCTATTTATCATACCAATGCAATCTTATATCATGTATTAAATAGTTATTATTTAATAGAATAATTAAGTTACATATTTTTAAGTTGTTATATGAATAAGTTATTACCTTGAAATAAGGGTAGTATAATAGATTGTTGACAATCTCTAGTGGCACTTCATTTGGTGCTTGCTTCATGTACTGTCCCCTTAAACGACCAACAACTTCTAAGCATTTGTTGAAATATCTTGAAATTATTTCCCCCGATCTTATGTAATGTGATCTTACTATTCTTTTTTTTCATGGCCTAATATGTTAAGGAACATGATGAATTGTCCTTCTACTCTAACATCCCGTGAATCTTTTAGTATGCTGGTAGATGGCATTATTCTAACAATATTTTCCAATGCATGTGGCCTCATTCTAACATAATCTCTATAACTCTCACTATAGCCATTGAACACATGGTTTATGTGCCTATCTCTAGAATCTATCTTCTCTTTTTTCCCCTCTTTAGGGTGATAAAGAATTGATTTCCCTATACAATATAGTCTCATTAAACAAGCAAATACACTAACAGCGACAAGATAGTAGTATTAAAGATATCCTCATTAATATTTCTTCATCAACGTCATCCATCTACATGTTTTAGAAGGAAATATTCCCTTAAAAAATACCAAGCATCAATCTTGAACATGCAAATAGATCTACCCTAACGAGAATCACATATTTCTAACAAACACCTAAAAAAACAAACTAAACTCTTAATTTACAAATATCCAAAATAAAAAATTTAAACTTCATTAATTAACTAAAGGATAATTGCAACATCTATCCTAAAATTATTTAATTTTCTAATATTTTAACTATTTAAAAAAACGCTACATGCATTATAAATTTACATACAAGAATATACATAAATTAAAACTATATTTTCACTTTCACCAATTAAACCTCATTTTCAACATCAATATCACAATTTTCAGATAACAAGAATTCTTACCTTCATTTGATAATCGTTCAGGACTATGTAAGCTATGGCTAGGGGAGCTGGATCAAGCAATACGAATGGACAGAATCTAACCAAGCTTTTGGCAGTTCTTCGAGTGATGTTAGAAGACGGGGGAGTGACGAGAGGAGCTTCACATGAAGCAAATAGAACAAACGAGAGCTGCTAATGAGAGGCGTGAAGTATTGCTTTAGCAACAGACTGATCAGGCTCTCAATCAACCATCGGAGGTTCCAAGTAAAGAGAACCAGAATGAACCACATGCTGGTAACGCGACCAATTTTTAGAGTTTGCAAGCCAAGAAGTTTTCTAGGGTTGGTGCAGCAAGTGTGGCTCAAGATAAGCTTGAGGAGACTGAGAGACTCTTGGATGTAGCCAAGGTACCTGATGCAGATTGGTGAAGGTGGTGAAAGTCCAGTTTGTCAATCAAGCTAGACCAATAAATTAAATATCAAAAATATTGTATGACCAAAATCTATATCGGATTGCAAAAATCGAGGATATATTGGGGATATATAAAAAATATCGAGGTGTCACATCAGATGAGGTTTATATGTAACATAACATTGTAATACGCAATATAAATATGTTTAATATATTCTAAACATAAGAAATTACATCATTAATAATGATATACGTGTAGGACGACTAACCAATTGTAGAAACTTATTTCTCAATGGCACCATGAAACCTTCCAAATGCATAACAAGAAAAGAGATTAGAGATTAGAGAGATTTAGGGAAGAGAAGAGGACTGATAACAAGAGAAGAGATTGAGGGGAGAGATTGAGGGTAGAGAATAAGAGAAGAGACAACGAGATTGAGAAAAAAGAGAAAGAGAAAAGAGGGAGGTCGAAAGAGATGAGAGATTGAGAAGAGATGTAGAGATAGAGGAGAAAACTAACCTTCATCGGCTACATCGATTGAGTGTGTCAGCGGCGTCGATTGAGGGTAGAGAAGATGGTGATGTCATGAAGAAGATGACAAGGCAAGAGTTGAACGAAAGTAGGAGGATGTGATTTAGGGCTTTGAGATTGATGTTTGTGTTTGATAGTGGGTCCAAACTTATGTCTCCTATAAAATACAAAGGCCTATCATGCTTTGAATTTCTTACTTGCATATCATCTCGGGTGAATGTAATGCAAGGGAAATACTTGGCCGCCAAGTTGCAATGTTCAGGCTTTTTAGGAACCTGTTTGACTTGGGTGATGAAAACTTCTGAATCAACTAATGTCTCCTATAAAGCCTCTCTGGTCTCTTTAGAGAGATGCAACAAATTATAGAGAGTTATCCTTGTCGGGATATTAACTAGCTGAGCCATGACGTCAAAGCGATATTGAGTATTCGAACTTCCCAGATTATCTCTTCCAATCTGCTGATTGAATCGAGACGATTTCGGGACTTGAATCTCTTGACGTTGGGATTGTTTCCCTTTCAATTTAGCCACATCCTCCTTAGTGGCTGTATGCTGCTGTGATTTTGGAACATGTATAGGAGGAGTTATTGTCATTCCTAGCTCCGTCAGCATTTTAGCATTTGGATTGGCATCCTCAGGGCAATTGTATCCATACTCATGCCCTCTTTTGGTAGCATAAACTAGCTCTTCTTCGATTGCAAGAACTTCCTGTTCATTTTCAGACAACAAGAGGGTCAGAATCTTCTCATGCCTTCTTCTGGAGTTGCCGAGACATGACTACAAGACTTGCCTTTTCACCTAGATTTCTGTACTGAGGAAGATCTTGTCCACTGATCATCTTGGAGGAGGTCTGGATGAATCCAAAGTATTTCGCCATTAGGGATCGTGTGTGGAACTAATTCCTTCTGACGTTGACCATGTGGATCATCATTGACAGTCTTGACCTCCACTTCTAGGATAATCTTCTGTAGGTACATCATAGGTGGCATGGACCCAAAGTAAATAGCCACCATATTCAAACCAACTTTCTTTTCTTTCTTTGCCGTTATGATGCTGGCATTGATCAAAGCTTGAATCTTGTCTTTAAGGACAAAGCAATTCTTAGTTGGGTGATGAATCCTCCTATGGTACGAGCAATATTTAGGATTCGAGATTTTATTAGCTTCCTCCTAATTCGTAATTGGAGGCAACTTGATCTTGTTGTTGTCCAAAAGATATTTGAAGATGACTGGAACTTCTTCCTCCTTGAAGGTATAAGCTCTCTGAAATCTTGCATCTAGAGACTTCTGCACCTCTTAAGATTTTTGTTGAAATTTCAATTGTGGTTGCGGCTATTGCGATGATTGTTGACATTAATGCTAGAACGATTGATTGGCATCAACAGCAGTGGCTGGCGCCTTTCCTCTGCCACGGGACACAAAATTTGATTTTGAGGGGCCTATTATCGGCTGGCCTCTCTCAGTTTTCTTTCGCTTGAGGAATCTTTCAGCTTGTTCTCTGTGAAGCTTCAGGTCTTTCCATGTGGTTGGTGCTACAAACCCCATGGCTTCCAACAAATCTAGAGAAAGATTGTTGTGACATGTCTGCATTATAAACTCTGTAGTGATTGGATCCTTGCAGTTCATAACTTTGTTACGGAAGCGTTTGACGAAAGCATCAATTGATTCTCCGTTCTTCTGCTTCTCATCCAAGAGGGTTCCAATTGAAACTTCAGTGTCATCATCAAAGAAGTTGTTAAGGAAGGAACTCTCCATGTCATCCCAGGAATTGATACTCCCGGCCTTGATTCTTCGATACAATCGAAGGTGGCCCCGCGAAGGGTACCTACGAATGACTGAACCATCAAGGGCTCGTGTCCCGAGATCACGCCAAGATGAGATTTGAAGTAAATTAAATGCTGTGTGGGTGATCCTTTCCCATCAAATGGTGTGAAGTTTATCAAGCTAAATTTTGATGGGTATGGAATTAAATCCCACTCTCTCAGATACGGGCATGGGATGCCTGTCTTTTTGATCTCTTGAACGGATAGCAGAGCATTGATTTTGCTTTCGAGCTCCTTCATTTTTTCGCTTTCATCCTCACCTTGTTTCAGAGGAAGGTTGCCGATGATGGCTTGATCCACTTCTGTGTCGCTTTCTTCTATATTGTGGGTGACCTGATGATTGGGTCCACCTTGTAGACTAGACTCATGTTGTGCAACTTTCCGGCCTTGTAGCTCCCTCATCTGCTACATGGCTAGCTCCATTTCTACTTTTATTTCAGCCCTGAGCTCTTCTTTCTGCTTAGCCAAGGCTTATTGCAACATTTGAGCCAGCGTTTCAGGAGTGATTATATAAGCTTCTCTAGCCTGGCCCAAGCTTGACATTGTGTCATCAGATGCCATCGCTGAGTAGGCGTCAGAGTTCTCATCTTCAAATGAATCCCCTTCATGCATCCTCCTATAATCTCTGCATCTTGTAGCCCGCAGTTGTAGTCGAGACAATCTCTGAGAAATTTGGGCACCGACCTTTCCTTCAAGAGTAAACTCGAGATCTGAATTTGTCACGGCCGTTCCTTTCCCTTTATTTACCATGTTGATAGTAACTTCAGGAAATTAGTCTTGTTGGATAACAGATTTCTTCCTTCGGAAGTGTCTTTGCCTTAGCTTCGATTCTTCCGCCCTTGGCAGGGAAAGTCTTTCAAATGCTGAAGCTCTTTGTGGATGAGCTTCTGACTTGGAGCAATTACATCCTGATAGTAATGTCTTGATCAGTCAGGCACACAAGCAAGAACAATCTAGTTCGTCAACTGTCCTCTTCCGTGTGTCGCCACCCCCAGTCTGACGGTGTGGGCGATTAGAACGCCATACTGTTTGTTGGTGTGGCTCACCATGGAATGTACTTCCACCCCCAAGTGTAACATTGTCTTTAGTTAAAAAGCACGTCTTCTTTTGGGGACGTTGACTGTTCAACCGGGCACACTCACTATGAGGCGCTTTTGATCGTTTATCAACTGAAATTGTCCTTGCATGAATCAACATTGTATGGTCATCTCTTGTGACCCTGCGGATTACATGCTTCCTCTCAGTAGACTCACGGAGCCCCTGAGGGATACTCAAACAAGACTAAATAGGAGCGCCCGTTGGATGCTGGGCACGACCCCCAGTCTATTTTCCTATGCGTTCCTTCTCTGGTGCTTTGCCGAGGCGATTTGGCACCAAAATTTTAGGTTTAGCCACAGGAGTAGTGGATGGATGCAACCGAGGAGAATTCCCTTGGTCTGGACAGTCAGAAGTGTCTCGGCTACCATTTCTTTGGGCGAGACAGTTAAGACCATCTCAGTTGAAGCCCCTTTGGCCAAGACAGTTGGAAGTGTCTCGGCCACAGGCTCTTTGACAGAGATAGTTGTGAGTGTCTCGGCCAAAGGTAGAGCCTTGGGCCAGCTTCTGTGTTGAATTTTGTGCCATTTTTGAGATCTAAATTTTGTGCTTTGACACGATCCCATAGTTGATTTCAACCCTTGTGCCTTGCATACAACAGTACGTGCATGAGCGACACGTGCACGATGCTTTTGGGCATGTTCTTTCCTCGTCAGACGGGTCCTCTTGATGGGAATCCACTCCTCTTTGATGGGAGTGCCGGAGTTCTAGAGCTGAGGCATGGGTACTTCTTGACGCCTCTGGGTACGCAAGTTCATGTATTAACGAACTCCGTCTGTTGACTCCATAGCCTTTGCAAACTGGCGGGCCATCTTCTGACGCTGTCTCTGATGAGCCCTCTTCGACAGAGTTGTGGAGATCTTGAG
>JBAKGM010078050.1:0-13281 GCA_037177215.1 Asparagus racemosus | reverse complement strand
AGATCTCACCCGCTCCGGCGATCATCCCCTTCGTGGGCTGATCCCCGTCAGGCGTTTGTTTCCTTCGTGAAACAAACCCCTTAGATCCACAAACCCAGCATCTAGATCGTCAACTGAAGATCAGGATTGCACAGTGCTCTACGGACGGACAAGAGTTCCTGGTACAGGCAAAGATACCCACGCAAGCGAGGGTCCGATAAACGGGCCTCGCGTTTGTTCAAAGGCGAAAAGTTGTAATCTTTTTTTGATTTTTTTCATTGTAAGCCTTATAAAAAGGTGATGTCTTTCTTGAATATTGTTGTAAAAAATAAATTTGTAACGAGTTCAATTGCAATGAGAATCGAAGCAACAATTTTCGCGGCGAACAAACTGGCGACCACAGTGGGAGCCAACGGCTTCAACGAAGAGGCCGTTGTGTCGCAACCGCGGATTCAGATCCCAGTCGTCGAAGAGGTTGAGTACGAGTTTGACCAACAGAAGTTCGAGGAGTACCTCTCGTCCTGGCCCAGATCCAACTCTCCCCGCAAGTCCAAGATGATCTCCACTGCAAGGAAGATCCGATGGCTCTTAGATGCAGAGGCAGATAAATCCAACCCCGTCGCTGTCAAAACTGCAGGCAACGGTGGTTCCTCGGCCCCAAAGGAAGCCGAATCTACAGATCCCCTACTCTCCACAGGGGAAACTTCCGCCGACAGTGTGTTCACTCTCACGAAGAGAGCTCGCCAAAGGCGACGTCAACGCCTGGCAAAACAATTCACTCAGGCCATGAAATTAATGGACGGGGTCTGCTACAAGGCAGATATAAGGTCCAGATTAACCCAGAGGCTCAAATCTCAAATTGTGGTCGATTCCTCCAAACCGGCAACGAACGAATGGGTCCGTGTCAAACGGAACCATTCCACACTTCAGGAACGCATCCAGAAGTGCCGCGCACTCCTCTCGCACAGGCTCGGGCTTTAACGCAACAAACCCGCAAACTGAAGAAGGAAGAGGCAGCCAAGAAGTGATCAACGAGCTGCTTGGTCTGGAGTCCCAAGTCTGTCAGCACTCCAACCCCGATGAATACGGCATCCAAGCCCAAGCCCGTCAGCATTCCAACTTCTGCCTCGGTGCCCCAAGCCCAACTATTTCGGCGCCAAGACCCAAGTCCGACGGTGCCCCAACCAGAGCTGCCTCATCGCCGAGGTCACCTCTAGTAATGAAGCTGATTCCTGCTACGGTTAACAAACCAACAATCAGGAAATGCCTTGGTCCGCTGAGGCAACCACGAGTCACTCCTGGTGCTGGAGGTCGTACCCACCTTAATGAGAACCAAAAGGCACCTCCAGCTACACCTACCGGACTCAGAATCGAAGGACGAGAGTCCGCTGAGACTTTGCGCCCATGCTGGCGAATGTCAAGGCGAGTCACTTTTGGCAGCTTTGATGAAGCAGTCCATTCTCAGAAGGAGACGTTTTCGTCTAACGACGATGACGTTATACCCGAGAGATCGTCTTAACGCATGATAGGTTGCTCTGGTACTCATGCCGACAAGCTGTACTATCGTGCTGGGGTTACGAGAAGATCCCAAAAGAGGAGATTTCCTGAGAAGCCCGCACATTGCTCCTGTTCCCCCCTAATCATGGCGGTGCCATCGGAGTGTAGCTGCAACCAAGCAACTCCAGACAGGGTTTCCATCTTCAATAGGCTCAGCTACAGAGAGCCAAAGCCCAAATCAAAACAGCTCCATCGGAGAACGTCACTGACTCGAAGCGACGATTGCCGAGAGTCACCAATAATATGGCGAGCAGAGGGACGGCGGATCGTGCCGGTTCCTGAGAGTCCGACCGGCTTACTCGGTTGCGTAACGCCACAATTCGACGCCCTCAATATGATAAAATCCTGAAGGGATTACCGTCAGAAGATGAAGTGTCAGATGCTGACTCCGCACTGGCGTCCGATAATACATTCTCTAGCGAGGGGCAACCCCGAGAGACTTTGATGATCAGTGCTGGAGAAATGGCCAAGATACTTGAAGACGCCCTGAATAAGCAAAAAGAGAAATTCAAGTTCGAAATGGAGATGACCATGCAGCTAATGCGTGAGATGCATGACTAGCAAATCCAAGCCTTAACAAATCACTAGGGAGAAACCAGTCATCACAACAACATTAATCAGGTTGACAGCGACACTGACGAGGAAGAAGACCACGGTGCTGGACAACCCCACGAAGAGCAAAACGCTAGGGGTAGCCAGGAGAATCCAAGTGGCGATGTTGCCCCTGAAAACGAGAAGATCAAATATCTCGAGAGCAAGATCAACACCTTGATCTCCGCTCAAGAAATCAAAAAGACGGGAATCTCATATCCGTACCCCAGAGAATGGGAGTCGATCCCCTATCTAGCGAAGTTCAGCCTAATCAACTTCACGCCGTTTGACGGGAAGGGGCCCCCCACTCAGCACTTGATTTATTTCAAGTCCCACTTAGGGGTGATCTCTGGAAACGAGCCCCTGATGGTTCGGTCATTCGTTGGCACCCTTCGAGGGGCCGCCTTCGATTGGTACTGTCGTCGCAAATCGGGCAGCGTTAACGGCTGGGATGATATGGAGTCCTTATTCCTCTCTAACTTCTTCGACGACGACACCGAGATCTCCATCGGAACATTGCTTGACGAAAAACAAAAAGACGGAGAGACGGTGGACACCTTCATCAAGAGATTCCGGAACAAGGCGATGAACTGCCGGGATCCGATCACAGAGGAATTCATTCTCCAAACCTGCCATAATAACATGTCGTTAGAGGTGCTGGAAGCAATGGGAATAGCGCCATCCAAGACTTGGAAAGATTTAAAGTTGCGTGGGGAGCAGGCCGAGCGATTTCTTAAGAGGAAAAAGGCAGAAAAAGGCCAGCAGTCAGCATACACTCATAAACAAAATTCTATCCCATGCAGCAAAGGGAAGGGGCAGACGAAAGCTATGGACGTAAACCAAACTGTCCAACAGCGAGCGCCACAATAGCCGCAGAAGCAGAGGACTTCAAAATTCTCCAAAGTCTATTCTTTTAAGGAAGATGAGATTCTCAGTATTTTCAAATACCTCCTGGAGAATAACAAGATCAAGCTGCCTCCGATCCAAGATCAAGAGGAAGCATAGAGGACCAATGATCTAAAATACTGTGCGTACCACAGAGCGGTGCACCACCCAACGAAAACGTGCTACCATCTCAAGGACAAAATCCAGGCCTTGATTGATGTAGGGGTCATTACCCCAAAATCATCTAAATGAAAGTCTATGTAACCCGAATGGCAAATATCCATGGATGTTATAGGATTTCTTCTTAAGTTGTCTAAGTTTTCCCAGGGAAGCATGTAATGCCTCGGGTTTACTCTCTAACTGAGCTGTACTCCAATAAGGTGGCTAAATACAATGCATTACTTATTGGGCTCAATTTTGCCAAAGAGCTAGGGGTCGAAGCCTTCAGGGATTCCCAACTCATAGTCAAATAGATCCGTGAGGACTATGGAGTCAGGAATTCGGATCCGATCCCATATCACCAGGTGGCCGTTGAGATGGCAAACTCGTTTGAAGAAATTTTCTCGAGTACATTCCGCACCTCTAAATTGCATACGCACAACCTCCCGAGACTGAACAACTAGTCACGGTCTGAACTTATCAGCTATTTGTGTCGATATATGATGAGGCAGAGGAAAACAGGAGGGTAGTTACTAAAGAGGTATACACAACCCAAGCCAAATCCCGTCACTTCACATTACCCTCGCGATGCAGATGGCAGTGGAAGAACAACATCAGAAACATCTCGAAGAGCTCGAGATGTTGGATGAAAAGTGCCTGGAAGCTCAACAACACATTGAGTCCTACCAAGCCAGAATGTCGAGAGCTTTCAACAAGAAGTGCGACACAGGAGTTTCTATGAAGGAGATCTCTTCCTCGCTGCTCGACGACCGATAATCCCCAACTGTAAAAAGAAAAGGTAAATTCGAACCCAAATAGGAAGGCCCGTTTGTAATAGAGACGGTCTATTCTAATGGTGCATATCGCCTAATTACCCAAAATGACGACTGGCAATTAATACCGATAAATGGGAAGTTCTTGAAGAGATATTACCCTTAGTATCTTCAGGATAACCCATTTCAACGGGAAGTTTCTCGTGGGATATTTCACCCACTTTCTTCGAGGATAACCCTATATTTATCCTCCACTGCAAATTCTCTCACCAATCAAATTCATTGACGGTGAGTCTACAAAATTTTTTGGTCCAAATACCAAAATTCCCCTCTTGATTCTTTCCATGAACAAGAGGTCCACTCAAGAATTCCTGCACGTCAGAGATAGAATATAAAATTCTTCCTCTCCAAGTGTAAAGTCCCCTTCGTGATAAACGGAAGGGCTCTATCCTTTTCTTTTCTAGGTCATGCCGACTGAAGGTATAGGTCAGAATTAGATTTTCAGATCATCTTGTCAGACTGAAGGTCACCTGAATCTTATCAGTTCTTAGAATGGAAACCCCACTCTTAGTTCCATCCTATTCCTAGGTAGCGCCCACTGAAGGTATGCACCAAGATTCTTAGACCAGGTCATCCGCCTGAAGGTCACCTGAGTCTTATCGGATCTCGGAGTGGAGATCCCACTCTTAGTTCCATCTTCATCCTAGGTAGCACCGACTGAAGGTATGTGCCGGGATTTTTAGATCAGGTCATCCGACTGAAGGTCGCCTGAATCTTTTCGATTCTCAGAGTGGAAATCCCACTCTTAGTTCCATCTCTTTTCTAGGTAGCACCGACTGAAGGTATGCCTCGAAATATTCATCTTAGGTAGCGGCGACTAAAGGTATGCGCCGGGATTTTCAGATCAGGTCGTCTGACTGAAGGTCGCCTGAATCTTTTCGATTCTCAAAGTGGAGATCCCACTCTTAGTCTCACCTCACAAAATTCTCGAAGTGAAGATCTCATTTTTAGTTTCTTTCACTGGAAATAGGACAAAAATCCTTCTTTTCTAGCACCTAGAGATATGACAAAAAACCTTCCTCTCCACTGGCAAGAGATAGGATACAAAACCTTCCTCTCTTGTTTCAGATTCGTCCCTTACTCAGAGATAGGAGACAACATCCTCCTTTCCTTGTTTCAAACCCATCTTCATTCGGAGACAGGATAAAAATCGTTCCTCTCCATCAACAAGAGATAGGATACAAAACCTTCCTCTCTTATTTCGAATTCGTGAGCTCCCAGAGATAGGACATAAAACCTTCCTCTCCACTGGCAAGAGATAGGATACAAAACCTTCCTCTCTTGTTTTGGATTCGTCCCTTACCCGGAGATAGGAGACAAGATCCTCCTTTCCTTGTTTCAAACCCATCTTCATTCGGAGATAGGACAAAAATCCTTCCTCTCCATCATCAGAAAAAAGAATATAAAATTCTTCCTTTCCCACATCAATACTCTCTAATCCTTTTAATCCAAGAATTATCTTAGAGAATTTGATCCCGAATCCTAAGCAGGGATAGGTCGACGCCTCACACGCATTGCCGGGTTAGTCTTCCCATGAAAAAGACGAAGTCTATGTATTCAATATCGTAGCATAAAGTTTAAGGGAGTTTCATTCTCTTAGCACAACGTCTCGTGCGGAATGGGTTCAAATAATCCGTACGCTTGCCCGATTTAAACGGTAATCGGTAAAGGCACGCCAAATCCGTTGAGGGCTGGGGGTTCGCCATCAACCCCAAAGTCAACGCCTAACACATGTTTGCCGGTTTAGTCTTTTTTTGATTGAAGAAGACACCAGAGTTCGATTCTGAGGTATTTTATCCCGAAGCCTAAGAAGGGATAAAGTCAACGTCTCAAACGCATTGCCAGTTAATTCTTAGCTGTGAAAAGAATAACGTCGACATGTTCAAAAGTGTTACGGGTCATCATTAATGACACCAAAATCTACACCTTACACGCATGGGAAATTTTATTCTGAATCCTAGAAAGTAATAAGTCAACGCCTAACACGCGTTGCCGGTTTAGTCTTTTTCCGATTGAAGAAGACACCAGAGCTCGATTTTAGAGAATTTTTCCCGAAGCCTAAGAAGGGATAAAGTCAACGCCTCACACGCATTGCCAGTTAATTCTTAGCCGTAAAACGAGTAACGCCGACATATTCGAAAGTGTGGTGGGTAGTCATTAATGACACTAAAATCCACACCTTACATGCGTGGAGAATTTTATTCCGAATCCTAAGAAGGAATAAGTCAACGCCTAACACGCGTTGCCAATTTAGTCTTTTTCTGATTGAAAAAGACACCAGAGTTCGATTCTGGGAAATTTTATCCTGAATCCTAAGAAGGGATAAAGTCAACGCCTCACACGCATTGCCGGTTAATTCTTAACCGTGAAAAGAGTAACGCCAACATATTCGAAAGTGTGGCGGGTAGTCATTAATGACGCTAAAATCCACGCCTTACATGCGTGGGAAATTTTATTTTGAATTCTAAGAAGGAATAAGTCAACTTCTCACACACGTTGCTGGTTTAGTCTTTTTCCGATCGAAGAAGACACCGGAGTTCAATTCTGGGGTATTTTATCCCGAAGCCTAAGAAGGGATAAAGTCAATGCCTCACACGCGTTGCTGGTTAATTCTTAGCCATAAAAAGAGTAACGCTGACATATTCGAAAGTGTGGCGGGTAGTCATTAATGACACTAAAATGTACGCCTTACACGTGTGGGGAATTTTATTCTGAATCCTAAGAAGGAATAAGTCAACGCCTAACACACGTTGCCGGTTTAGTCTTTTTCCGATTGAAGAAGACACCAAAGCTCAATTCTGAGGAATTTTATCCCGAAGCCTAAGAAGGGATAAAGTCAATGCCTCACACGCATTGCCAGTTAATTCTTAACCGTAAAAAGAGTAACGCTGACATATTCGAAAGTGTGGTGGGTAGTCATTACTGACACTAAAATCCACGCCTTACACGCGTGGGGAATTTTATTCTGAATTCTAAGAAGGAATAAGTTAACGTCTCACACACATTGTTGGTTTAGCCTTTTTCCAATTGAAGAAGACACTAGAGTTCAATTCTGGGGTATTTTATCCTGAAGCCTAAGAAGAGATAAGTCTACGCGTAACACGCGTTGCCGGGTAGTCTCTTGCCCGTAAAAGAGTACCAAGCCTATGTATTCAACATCAAAGCACCAAGTCTAAGAGAGTCTCATTTTCTTAGCACAACGTTACGTGCGGAACGGGTTTAAATAATCTGCACGCTAGCTAGATTCAAACGGTAATTGGTAAAGGCTTATCAAATCCGTTGATAGCTGAGGGTTTGCCAAAAATCCTATAAGTATTATGGTTAATTATTTCAAATGAAATAAAAGAATCATAATAAATGATGAAAAGAGGGAAATTTATGGCAAGAGATCTTTGGAGATCCTCCTACAGCTCAGCCCTGAGAGAGTCCTCGTTGGTGTTCAGAGCCTTCACAAGCCATTTCGGCAAACTTTTGTTTCGATAGCTTCAATTTCTCAGACGTTGCAGTTGAAGCCTCTTCGGCGATAGCCCTTGCCAGCTCCAAGACATGGAAGATCTCTCTCCCCCTAGAATTCTCAGCTGAGGTGCGCCATTCTTGCCACGCTCGAAGCAAGATGAGCTGACTTCTCGACGAATAGCGTCTCAACGTGGTTCCCCTCCCCCTCCCCCCGCCGATTCTGCGTCATCTAACTCAGGACCGGAAAAGACTCGAGCACCGCACCATGTTTCCAGGCGTGTAAACAGTCAAAAAGTCTAGTCCTGAAGACGAGGGTCACATAATCGTGAAGCTCGAGGTTCGCCCACAAAGTGAAACTTAAGATTTAACCGAGGTTCGCTTGCGTAGTGAAGCTCGACATTCAACCGAGATTCGCCTACACAGTGAAGTTTGTCATAACGGCCACGAAGACCCCTCGATAGCTATTCAACGGGGGTATCACCCATTAAGGGTCAATCTTCATCCGGTTCAACATATTTGAGCCCCAGAAATACTCCAACAAGGTACACGAATATAAACTTTTTCCTATTGCGGCTGAGAAGTTCCTGGAGACTATTTTCATAAAATATTCTTAAGGATAACTCGACAAACTCCAACAAGGTACATGAGTATAAGCTGTTCCCTATTTTGGCTAAGAAGTTCCTGGAAAATATTTTTAAGGATAACTCGTTGAAACTCTAAATAGGTACACGAGTATAAACTATTTCCTATTTTGGCCGAGAAGTTCCTGGAGATTATTTTCATAAAATATTTTTAAGGATAACTCACCAACCTCTAAATGGGTATATGAGGATAAACTAAATTCTTGAAAACTCCAGTAAATGCACGAGTATAAACTGTGTTGACGCCGGGTAACGCGTCGTCGCCGGAGGATTCACCGATTAACGGTTAGATTCCAAGCAAAGTTAGACACCAGTTAACGTGTCGCACTCGCCGATCGAAGGCTAAATTCTCAAGAAATTTTGATGCCTATCTTTGCATCGCAATGAAGAATTCCCCGATCAACGGAGGAGTCTCGTAAAACGTTTGATGGTCAATCAAACGACAACTCACTGACACGAGTCGCAAACAAATGAATTCAATCAGCTTCAAGATTCTGACAGCGGTCAGGCAAAAAAATGCAGCACCGTAATGCCTTCAACTATCCTACAAAGTACTGGAGAATCTGAAAGGATTGGAGGAATCAAATACCGAAGCTAATCTCAGATGACATTCATCTATCGGCTTCAGGTCAAGATCTCGACAACGGTCAGACAAAAAATGTAGTACCGTGATGCCTTCAATTATCCTACAAAGTACTGGAGAGTCTAAAAGGATCAGAGAGATCGAACACAGAAGCCATTCACAGGTCCTATCATACCGACTGAAGGTTAGGGTCTATCATATCCAAAGTATCCCAGGCTCGTCTAAAAAAATCGAGACTGAGACACTTCGGAGGGGGTATCTGCATGGGTTAAAAATTGCTTATCAGTACCCAAATGAGACTCGTGATGGTGGGTTGACAATCACGACCCATCCAACGATGCGACCGAGAACCTTGACGACGTAATCACGCTGCAAAACGCACAAAGTGAGTCGATGAGCGCATGAAGCAAATCAGCAAGGCGTGCAAGTTAGTGAAGCGACGGATCGTGGAATAAATCCAACGATGAAGCTTCAGATCAGCGAGATTCGACAAGGCGAGTCGACCGGACTCGATCTTCGAATGAGACAGAATCAACCAGACTCAAGCGTCGACGGAACTACACCGATCGGATTTTGAAATCAACGGGATGATCAACCGGGTTTGGATTCGACACGACCGGGTAAAACGATAAAATACCAGACGAACGAATACCGGAAAACTACCAGAAAAACTCAAATGAATGTCTCGGCTCAGGCCGAGGCACCACTTGGTGCCTCGGTCAATCTGAGGCACCAGGGCGCCTCGACACAGTGAACCCCGGCCTATAAATAGGCTAGGGGTCCTCATTTGAGGGGTTGGAAAAATTCGTCTCTCGTGCACAGATCTGAGCATTTCCAAAGAAGAAAACTCAAATCCAGATCCGGTGCAAGCGAAGAATGTCTTCCACTTCAGATCCACATGACGAGGAGAAGATTCAAGAGGAGGTCTAGATCAGATCTGTGGCGATTCCCTCTGGATCTAAGCTTAGCCTTAATCCCGAGAAGAGTTGTGATTTCGCTTGGTCGATTTCACTTGCTTTAGGCAATCTATTTCCTTCATGAAATAGTCCCCTCAATCCCGTAGATCTTGACTTAGATTGGATCACACGGCGGTCCACAGACAGAATAGAGTCCCCGGCACAAGCAAAGACGCCCACGCAAGCGAGGATCCGATAAATGGCTCCCGCATTTGTTCAAAAAACAGTGTAAAGTTGTGATCATTATTCGATTTTTGTTGTAAGCCTTATAAAAAGGAAATTTTTATTTGAATCTCGTTATAAAAAATAAATTTGTAACGGATTTATTTGCAATAACAATTGACACGACTTTCATCGCAAACAGGCAGCTGACCCTTCACGTAACCGAAAAGGTGGTACGTCTCGTTCCTTGACCAGCTGAGTGAAAAAGCAACTATTACCTTGGGCCCCCCCCCACTGATAAATGATCACCACCGCCATAACTGCCATTAGATGCATAACCAGCACCATTATTTCTCCATTCCAACAGTCTTTAAGACACATCGAACCACGTCGCCATGGCATACTTCCTACCACTTCGCATTAAACACTGAAATGACCTCCCCACAACTGGGCAGCCGACATCTGTAAAGCGATACTGACTCAATCACCAGCTCGACTAGGTTAAAGTTACCAAACTACCCCTCTACTACTACTATGAAGAGGACGACTGTTTTTAGCACAAAGGTAAGTAATTTTTGCTACCAAAAATAAAAAAGAGATATTTTTTATTTCTTCACTCCCCATTCAAGGTCATCTAGTGACTTGACCGTTGGAGGATCAGCCAAAGAACCCAACTCCACCCTCTTACTGGTGTTCCTATGTGCAGGGACGAACAACTTATCTCTGAGTTAGATGTCCTAAGGAGTTAGAGGACTCTAATCACCCAACATAATCATACTTAATTATCTATTTGATAACTAAACATCAACCACTACAAATGCTAAATAAGCATGTGCACATGTGATATAATGATTGGAGATTTCAGAAAACTCAACAAGAGTTCTGAAGTGATAACAAAATATATCAACTTGCACACAGACTAAGAGCCAAGAAAATACTTCACCCGCCAACAATAACTTGGTGATGATATTGTAATATTACCACTCTTCACTGTGGGATGTGATGTAAAGTCCAACAATGACTCCTATCACAAGGACAAAAGTCAAGAAAGAATTCTAGAAAACGCATGAACTTCTACACCTACTCCAAACTGCACGTTCTCGCATCTTTCGACATTAGTCCTTCATTAGTACATCCAACCCGTTCAAGGACTCTCTAAGATATAAAATATCTAGTTACAAAAATACAATAAACATTATGGGTCAAAAGGTGAAAGTATTCACTGAACACAAAAATCTCAAATACATTTACAATCAGTTGAACATGAGCTAAAGGAGATGGTTAGAACTTATGGGGGACTATGATATCGATCTTCAATATCATCTGGGTAAAATGAATATTGTACCCGATGCACTTAGTAGAACATCGAGTGTGTTGAATCTCACAAAGCAGAAGGAGCTTCTTACAGAGATCAAAAATCACGGTATTAAAGTTATTCTATCTGGTAGTCACGAATAAATGATAAATATACAAGTACAACCTTCATTGACTGACCTTATTAAGGAGCAGCAATTGTATGACGAAGAGCTCATTGAGGTTAGGAAGAGAATACTTGATGTCAAGAGAAAAGATGTCGAGATTCATAGAGATGATTCTTTGAGGAAGGTCGACCATTTGTGTGTTCTAGCAGGTGAAGTTCATAGAGAATTGCTTGATAAGCTCATTGTTCAATGATTTCAATTCATCTTGAAGGAACGAAAATATACAAAGACCTAAAATTACACTTTTAGTGGGATGGTATGAAATGTTATGTTGCCAAATATGTGCCCAAATGCCTCATGTGTCAGCAAGTGAAAGTGGGATACCAAAAGACTACAGGTTTGTTGCAACCATTGCTGATACCAGAATGGAAGTGGGAGCAAATTACGATGGATTTTGTGATAGCATCGCCAAAGAACTAGAAGCAAAATACTATTGTTTGGGTAATCGTTGATCGACTCACTAAGTGCACTTACTTTATTCCTTTTCAAGTTGGAGAAACTACAGAATGGTTAGCAGATGCAAGAGATAGTTTGATTTCATGGAGTGCCAGTTTCTGTTATTTTAGATCGAGATACTCAATTCATCTCTCAATTTTGACATAGTTTGTAGAAGAGATTGGGCACTAGATTGAAATTCAGTACCGCCTATCATCCATAGATCAATGGACAATTGAAACGAACTATTCAAATTTAAAAGACTTGCTATGGATGTGTGTTAGATTTTAGAGGTTCATGGGATGATTATTTGCATTTTGTAAAATTCCCTTAAAATAACAGTTATCAAGCTAGCATTAAGATGTCACCATTGGAGGCGTTGTATGCGAGGAAATGCAGATCACTATATTTTTAAGGCAGAGTAAGAGAAAGGAAATTGTTAGGTCTCGAACCCATCCAATTGTCTGAGGAGAATATTAGGGTAATTCTCAAGAATGTAAATACGACTTAGCATTGATATTGCAGCTAGACAGATATAGCTAGAAGACCTCTAGAGTTCAATTCAAATATCATGTTTTCCTTACGATTTCACCGACTCATGGAGTTATTCACTTTGGTACTCTTGGGAAGTGGAGTCTGTGATAGATCAAACCATTTGATATTATAAAACGTGTAGGCAAGGTAGCATATAGGTTAGCATTACCGCCGTTTTTGTAAGACGTGCATAATGTATTCCACATATAGCAATTGAGAAAGTATGTACCCGACGAGAGTTGTATCTTAGATCATTCAGAGTTGATGATTGGAGTGAACTTGTCTTACATTCAGCACCCAATTTTTATCATTAACAAAAGGGAGAAGCACATGTAGAATAAGGTTATTCCCTTAGTGCTTGCAATGGAATCCATACTTACCCAGAGAAGCTACTCTGGAGTGAGAGGATTTGATAGCAGAGAAATATCCAGATTTTTTGGAGGGACACATCTACCCTGGTTAGAAATTTTGAGGGCAAAATTTATTTTAAGGAGGGTTAGGATGTAAGGCTCCAAATTTTTTTGATTAAATAACATATTTAATTGAGGGGATTTTTATAAAATAAATATTTATTCCTTCTCGATATAATGAAACTCCCTAAGTAAAACTTTATTAGAATGAGATTCATGAATTAAATCCCAAATTGGATCTAATTTGTAAAGGGGATTTGCATATGTAACCCTTAGGGTTATAAGAGTAAGGAAAATAAGTAATTGTGTTATTTTACTGTTATGGTCCTAGACCCTCGCTGAGGATAATCCTCATGACTAAGGGAGTAATGCTTCCCTCCCAGACAACAGTGAAGTGCGGACCGAGCGCACTGGCAAGAACTCCGCCAGATGGCTCGGGCGCTGACCTCAGCTGTCGTCCCCCGTGGTCGGTCAACATGACTCGAATGAAGAAGCTGCCGCACTAGCCGGCTCCCCTTTCGCGGACGACACGAAAGGCTATGCTAGTCAGCCCCTTCTCGTGGACGACACGAAAGGCGGTACTAGTCGGCCCCTTCTCGTGGACGACACGAAAGGCGGT